>JADRCC010132621.1:0-10340 GCA_019843855.1 Hylomyscus alleni
TTTTTTTTGAGAAAAGCTAGGTTTCTAGTTCCTAGTTAATAGGACAAAAAGCTAATGTTCTCCCCACCATGCTGACATGATGTTAAAATACTATTTGAAAGCTTCTGAATGAAGTAGGGCTATCCTGACTTGAACATTTCCACCAAGGATATGTAAAAACCTTGGTGAATTCAAAAGTACTGGTCCCCAAACTTCCTGGGCTTCTTGTCAGCTGAGTGACAGTCATCACCACAGCAGTGTGCTCATTCAGTGCTTATGGATACTCACTGAACTTTAAAGGCATAAGCTATAGACTTACTGCACATTATACTCCTGAAACAAATACTAAGGGTCAGTTCCTGTCTTAAGAATGAGAACAATTGCTCCAAGTGGACATTGCTTTGGCAAAATGCATTGCTATTCTTTTATATCTGCATTTCTGAATAAGAAAGGCAAGGGATGAATTGCAGAAGTGAGGTTTAAGAGTGCTTATATTTATATTAAGGAAAGGGGTATTTATGAAACGTTTTATAATTGTGAGCAAAAATAAGCAATGCATTTGTGGAGATACACACAAATATGTATTTCTGTCCTAAAGTATATGTATAACCTGTGAATTTTTTCTCTCCCTAGAGGAGCAATGATTGAATCAGATAATCTCTCTGAAGTTTCAATTCTCTTAAACCACATATTTACTTTCAAAAGTAATTTTTAAATTAAAATGGAAAGTTTAGATTGTGGTTTGTATTGTACCTATGGGTAGAATCAATATTTCCAGAATTGCATTCTTAGTAAATTATGTACTTATGGGTTCTTAAACTGTTCCTTAAATTTGTGAAACATGACTTTATTTGAAGTTTTGAGATCAAGTAATCCTTTATATCTGTTCTTACTATGTTAGCTTATTTTAATCTTAGAGTGATTTATATCACTTTCTATCACCCCTGTTTGGTTTTATAATGAAATGTTTCTTTGAAAGTACAGATTGAGTCGGTCACATTCTTCTTGTTTGTTTGTTTGTTTGTTTGTTTTGCTTCATTATCTACTTCTGTACAGTTCCCTTTTAGCAGTTTTTTATGACTCCATTCATTATTTGTAATAAAGTAAATTATATAATTCATCTTGTAAACCATATGTGATACACATACATTATAAAAACTGCCCATTGTATTCAAAGCATTTCATTCTCCTAAGAATAGAGACAGGGAGTAGAGGCAACTGCCCTGGTTGCAGGGCAGCTGAAGGAGTTAATCAACAGGTACTCTTCTCACTGGGGTCTGTCCTTTCCCTCCACTGTAGGGGCTAGCCTGTTCATTCTGTGCTAATCTTTTAAGCCTTTGGAGACAATTAAGCCTCCTGTTGGGACTCCCTACACTCCTTTTATCAAAGATAATTAAATCTTTGACTTAAAAGATAATTGGCCAAACAGCAGCAGCAGAAAGCTGAGTATTGGAATATTTAAAGTATAATCCTTAATTCTCTGAGAGGGTAAACAATTCCAATGATAAAATGAACCCCAGTCTTGCACTTGATACAGATAAATACCCTCTCCCTTTCTGCCTCAAGGGGAAAAAGTCATCAAAATGCAAAATAATCTATTAAAGTCCTACAGCAGTACTATCCATGTGATTATGGAAAGCAGTTCTGGAAGGTCGAAGATTTTTATTTCATGTGTGGGAAAAACAGAAGTGTAAATGGTCATCTTTTCCCGTCCAATTAGAGCAAACAGATGTCTCAGTAAATGATTTCACATGCTTGCCCTGTTTGTTCTTAATGTAAATTAGCCTAAATATTCTATTTTATCAAGTGGTTAAACCTATAGATATAAACAAAGCAGTGTTTTTTTTTTCTTTTTGAGAATTCTTTTGGCTGTTTTCAAAATACTCTAGATGTATGAGCTTGTAAGCTTGTAGCACACAGAGATTGTAAGTGTTTTCTCCTTCATTCCTTACTCAACTTGTATGCTTGTTACAGGGCTTTGACCAGCTTCGAGTTGATGGATTGCTTTGTGACGTGACACTGATGCCAGGTGATACAGATGATGCCTACCCTGTGCACAGAGTCATGATGGCATCTGCTAGTGACTACTTCAAAGCTATGTTCACAGGTAGGTTGGCTTTTGACAGTGTTCACATTAATAAATTAGAAGACGTCTGTGTGTGTATGTATACATATATACATATATATAGTATATAATACACATACAATATGTTATACACATATAATTTCTAACTCAAATTCCAGTATTTTACTCTTTGTCAATCTAAAAAACACTTTCAAAAGAAATATCCACTAACCTGTGTGGTTGTGTGTGGTACTGTATGAATCATGTTTTCTACCATCTGTTCTACTTCATAGCATTTTTTAAAAATATCTGAATGGACTATCACAGACTCTGTGCTCCTATAATATGGTCTTTAATCTATCAAAAGGTATGAAATGGCAGACCATTTGAAAGCACTTGTATTATTATATGATCTCTGTTAGTATAGATAGAATTTCTTCAAGTATCCTTTTAACTATAAAAATGTACAAAAACAAAACTATGGAATGGACGCTTACTTAGAATAAGTCTCTTCCCTTGATATTGCTGCATCTAATTTCCAGCAGAACCAAGTTGGACCTTAATGATCCACCTCCATTTACTTGACTGTCTTTTCATTTAAGGTGGAATGAAAGAACAAGAGTTGATGTGCATTAAGCTTCATGGCGTGAGCAGAGTGGGTCTAAGGAAAATTATTGATTTCATCTATACTGCAAAGCTTTCTCTTAACATGGACACCCTTCAAGATACACTGGAAGCTGCCAGCTTTCTTCAGATTCTTCCGGTTTTAGACTTCTGCAAAGTCTTTCTCATATCTGGGGTAAGATGTTTTTATATTTTATTTTTCTTGTGACACATGCTCATGTAGAGTTAGAGAATATCTCACTTGTATAGACATGTAATACTCATCATCGGAAAAAGATGCTGTATAACATGTGGTGTAGAAGTAATTGGAAAATCAAACCAGTGAATTTTATAAAGTAGAATCATTTAACAAGAGCCTTTTCTGTAGTCAGATGATGTGGAATACTAATAACATTTGATAAATGGATATTCCTTAACTTGTTAAATAATTCATATACTTTCAGTTAGATTTCTTTCGTTGATTTTATACACTTGACTTAATTTTATACAGTAGACATCTTATATAGAATTGCACAGAAAACTAATTTGAGCTTCTAGCATTCTGTTTAAACAGGCTTGGCATTTTGTTGTTGTGTTGTTCTTTGAATATGGGGAGTCAATCTTTTTTTTATTAGATGTTTTCTTTATTTATAATATCTCCTTTCTCAGGTTCCCCTCCAAAAAAATAAAATAAAATAAAAAAACAAATACTAAAACAAACCCCTGTTCCCCCCTCCCCCTGCTCACCACCCCACCCCCTCCTGCTTACTGGCCCTGGCATTCCCCTACACTGGAGCATAGAACATTCACAGGACCAAGGGCCTTGGGAAGTCAATCTTAAGAATTAGCAGTTAAGTACAAACTTGCAAAGACATGAATCTTTCATCCTTAGAACATGTCACGCTGAAGAGTGGTTAGCCCTTTATAAACTAATCAATGAACTGCATAATAGCTACTCTGTTCCTAGAGATACTGATTTATTTTTTGTCTTAAATTTAATATTACTTAAGAAAATTCTCTGGCTTATACAGAGATAACAAGATTTCAATAGCTCCTGGGGTCTGATTTTGTGATTAAAATTATAATGATAGTGAAATGTTATATACTTTCTAGGTAACTATTTGATAGATAATACATTTTCCTATAATTGGTTTTAACTGTCAACTTTAATATTGGTAATTTGCTCCTTGGCCTCTTAAGACTTTAGAACATGAACTCTTCCTTAAAATACTAAATTTTGGGAAAACATTCACCTAATTTCTATATTAATAAGATGCTTCTTATCAACAAGTGAATAAATAACAAAAGTATAAGTACACATTGGAATGATGAAAAGAATGTATTCTTATCATTTACAATTAACAAGGATAAGCTTGGGGTATAGTATATTGAGTGAAATAAGTCACACATAGGAAAATGTGTTCACATTCATATGAGGAAAATAGTGGTTACCACACTCAAAGGAATGTAGTGTTAACTGAGGTTTATGGAGAAACTGGTTAGTAGGTACAAAAATAGAGTTACATAGGAGTATTCTGGTATTCTATAATAGCACAGCAGAATGACTATTTCTAATAATGTTTCATATATTTCAAAATAGCTCTAAAAGAGTATTTTAAATGGTACAATGAAAAAATTATGAATGATTAAGATCATGGGTATGCTAATTACTCTAATTATTACACAGCATACATATACATATATATACATTATATATATAAACATCACTATGTACCAATAAATTGTATAAGTAGTTTATGTGTCAATTCAAATTAAAATAAAAATTTAAGCATATTAAAAAATAACATTTAAAATTAGAGCTTTATAGGTCTACCAATGCTCATGTAATTATACTACTGAAATCTGTTTTTAATATATTTCTTACCATTTTAGAGTACTCAAATGACTATCATAATTACTTGTAAATTTTGTAAAATTTTAAGTTAATTGCTATTTTAAGAGTTTTATGACAATATGGAGGTGTATTATTGACTTGTATCATTACTACCGAATAGTCTAAATGAAATTTATTAATCTCTCAAGGGACTGTTTGCCAACATTACTAAATTTGTGTACTAAATTTCATTTTAATCCCATTATGCCAATCCCATACTCCTAGCTTCTTGTTACTAACACCATGTGACAGCCTCAAGTAAACTGGGATTATATTGAATGTATTTTCACAGTGTCACAAGTTCAACAATTAATTTTGTAGTATCCCTCACATCTTATGTTTGCAGATCCTTTTACATCTCTTCCCACTGAGCTTAGCAACACATACTCACCTCAAAACCAACTAGGGAAAGTGCTATGGTTTCTTCAGAGATAGTGGTTAACAAGAAGCATATTGACCTATTATCTAACAGAAGTTTCGTGTTTATAACTTCAGATATTTTGATCAATTACTTTACCTGAAAGAAGATGGCTAAAGTGTGTGTGTGTGTGTGTGTGTGTGTAAAAGAGAGAGAGAAGATAGACAGACACAAATTTTATATATATATATATATGTGTGTGTGTGTGGGTGTGTGGGTGTGTGTGCGCGTGTGTGCGCGTGTGGGTGTGGGTGTGGGTGTGGGTGTGTGTGTGAGAGAGAGAGAGAGAGAGAGAGAGAGAGAGAGAGAGAGAGAGAGAGAGAGACCGAGACCCAAAGAGACAGTGACAGAGAGATAATGTGTATATATTTTTATATGTACATGCATTTTTGAGACAGGGTCTCACTATATACCCTTGGCTGGCTGGCCTATAAGATTCAGTTTAGACCAGGCTAGGCTGGCCCCACAAGCAACAGGGATCTGCCTCTACCTCCCAAGTGCTGGGATTAAAAGCATGAACTACCACACCTGACTATATTTAATGTTAGTATATTCCTATAAGGTTAGTACAGAGGAATTATCAAGATAGCTATTTAAAAACAGTTTTATTTAGAGATGGGGTGATAGTGATTTTATATATTTGAACATTTCCAGTAATTCAGAAGTTATTTCCTTAATGTGTTTGAAATACTTGCCGTAACTAAAGCTTATAACCTTGAGATGCCTTCATTATCATGAACAGTTAATATTCTTTCCAAGATGATGTTATTCATTCTTAATAGCTTCAGCAGACAAGCTGCCCCCTATGTACTGAGGAAGCTTCACATTAGCGATATTTACTTGTGCTACAGTTCATTCATCATTCTTTAGCCACTTCTCAGATTTTTTTTGCCTGTGAACTTCTAGTAGTTGAAACTTTTTCTGAACATCATTCTACTTTGTATATAATTCCTCTTGCTTACTGTGATGTGTCTGTGTGCTTTTATGGTAGGAATCTCTTCTCTCATGTTCTTTGAACTTATGTTTTAGAAAATTAGCAGATTGTTAGTCCCAGGATCTTTTTTTTTCTTCTGATGCATTGTGTTTCTTAGTGGAACCACTACTTAGCTTTAAACTATTTCTCCCTTCTCAGCAAATAAAAGTGAAATAGGAAAAATAATATTCCTGGGGCGTGGGGGCGGGGCTTTTCTACTTAGAACTTCAAGTTTCAAAATACTATGACTATTTTACATAGGAGGATTTTTTTCCTTTTGGGTTATTTCCCGAAATAAGCTATTATAGGTAATTTCTTATTAAGATGATCCTATGTTTTAAAAACTGTGTGCTGAAACAAAATGCTTTGGCAGAAATTGGCTTCATGTTTTTAATGAAGCATTGAAGTTATCACTCAGATAACTGAAGCACAAATCAAGTTGGAGCTTTGAAAAGAAACATTGCTTTTAATTTTAATCATGTGTGTGGATGAAGAACGGTGGCCAGTAAAATGTGAATTGGCAAAATGAGATTCAGAAAGAATTTATGCAGCAGTTTTGAATGATAGCTTTAAATATAACAAACTCACTTTCATGTTAGAATTCCACCTTTGTGTAACAGAGCCTGAGGCTCAATAGAAGAAAATCAACCTTCTGTCTAATTTCATCATCCTTTAAGATTATTGCTTTTGTCTTAGGGTAATAATTAGTATTATATTTTATGGGATCTGGCAATCTTGTTATCGCTGTATCATTTTCTTTGTTGTTGTAGGAAAGAGAACACTGAAATAAACATAAACTACTGATGATTAAGACTATAAATCAGAATAGATAAAATTATTTATAAGGTTAAAAAAAGTATCTTTATATGTTGAAAAGGTACTGAGAAATTGTCTTGTTTTTAGTCACATACTTTAAAGATATTACATTAGGGCTTTTGAGTCTGTCTCCTGACCCAGGCCTCTAGCACACTCCCATTCTTTTCTTTCATAAACTGTCTTTATTTCTATCACTAAAAAATAAGCCAGGCGGCACAGCACTTGGGAGGCAGAAGGGAGCAGATTTCTGAGTTTGAGGCCAGCCTGGTCTACAGAGTGAGTTCCAGGACAGCCAGGGCTACATAGAAAAACCCTGTCTCAAAAAACCAAAATAATAATAATAATAATAATAATAATAATAATAATAATAATAATAATAAAGGCTGGAGAAATAGCTTACTGGTTAAGAGCCCCAGCTGGTCTTCCAGCACAACTAATGTAACTACAGTTCCAGGGGATCTCTTTTGGCCTCAGCAGGAACTAGGCATGCATACAATACACATACATACATTTGTGTAAAACACACACACACACACACACACACACACACATACACACACACACTAACATGAATTCTAACATGAAAGTGAGTTTGTTATATTTAAAGCTATCATTCAAAACTGCTGCATAAATTCTTTCTGAATCTCATTTTGCCAATTCACATTTTACTGGCCACCGTTCTTCATCCACACACATGATTAAAATTAAAAGCAATGTTTCTTTTGGATAAAAGAAATTTAATCTAATTAGTTCTTTGTCTCTATGACATCATATCACTATAATATTTTGTAGCAATTCCTCACTTTACAAATGGACTTAGATCAAGAATTTCATTCATTTAATTTTTTTTTAGTTTGACATACTTGTCATCTACTATTTTCTCTGCAAAATTAATTATAATGAATAATAATAAAAATAGGCTTGCTGGGCAGTGGCGGCACACGCCTTTACTCCTAGCACTTGGGAGGCAGAGGCAGGTGGATTTTGAGTTCAAGGCCAGCCTGGTCTACAGAGTGAGTTCCAAGACAGCCAAGGCTACACAGAGAAACCCTATCTCGAAAAACAACAACAACAACAACAACAACAATAATAATAATAGTAATAATAATAATAATAGGCTTATCTACAATATAAACCCATTCAATGGGTCTATAGGTTACTGAAATAGAATACTTGGAATTGACAGAAAATTTTATGTATATAATATATATAAATGTTAAGAGTATATACTGCAGGATAAATTATTTTCTTTATTTTTATTTGCATATTAAATACAATATTTTTCAATTTCACTTTGTACATATAATAGGAAACGAATATTTGTCTTTCCTTGGCTTGTTTCACTTTGCACAATATCCTCCAGTATCATTGCTTGCTTTATCTATTCATCTATTGATGTACGTATATGCTGATTCTCTACCATGGCTATTGTGAATAATGCTGTAGTACAAATGAACATGCATCTCTGTGATATATAAGATAGATTGCCTTGGGTATATACCTGGGAGTGCTATAGCTGGGTCTTTAATAAAGAAACTTCCATCTTTAGTTTTTGAAGCATATCTACAGTGACTTCTGGACTGGTGGAACTAGTTACTGTATATTCCTAAGAGTAGTCTTTGAGTTCCTGTCCTCATCCCACCCCATCCTTGCCAACATTTGTTGTCATTCGTTTTCCTGTTTGCTATCCTGAGTAGGGTCAGATAGAATCTTGAGGTAGTTTTGTTATGGAACTTGGGGTCACATCTTGTGCCCAAAACTAGGTCTGGCCACAGGTCTTCAATAATCAAACTAAAATGGAAGGAAGAAAAAGGAGATCTATGCAGTGTAGCCACATTGAGAAAGAGACAAAGAGATCCCTCATGTCCTCAAAACCCTAAGTCTCACCTGAGATAAAATTTTAAATAGAGGCACATTTATGTAGTCCCAAGCAATCTAGCCCTCTTTTGATCAGTGGCTATCTGGACTTCAGTCTCATCCTGTAAGGTGGTCTGGCAAATTAAACAAACAAAACTATGGGTGAAATCTCTTTCCTGGAGTTAAATTACCTCCCTTTCTCAGACTTTTGTTTTTTCCCAGCATAAGATTCCTGGAGAAATTTCCATTTGGGGAGGGGGGGGTCTGTTATTTCAAAAATCTGATAGACTGAGAAATTTAAATGACTCTTTAGAGTGTCTTGATTTCTCTTGGACCAGAGCAGTTTGATTTGCATTCCTCTGATGGCTAAAAATGTTGAATGTTGTTTGATATATTTATTGATCACAGCTAAGAATGTTGAAAATTGCTTGATATATTTATCCATAGTTTGTACATCTTTAGATCTTTTGTCTATAATTGGATTTGTTCTTTAGTTGTTTTATACATATTTTAATTATCTCTTTGTTCTTACTCAAACGTTCTTTAGCTTTTGTCTTTTAATGTGTTCTGTGCCTATGCAGGGATTCTGGCTAGAAATGTGTGTTACGCCTTCTGCTCCCATTTTTAATATTTTGATTGCATATGCTTCCATTTTTCAAGTTGGTTGAACTCATCTTTGGACTGGGTTTCGTACAAACTAGAAAGCACTAAGTCGAATTTAATGTGTGGAGTGGATGATGTAGAAGAAGCTGAAGTGATAGAATTAGCATTATGAGGGGCTTACTAATAGATTTGCTCAGGAAACATTTAAGTCACACCAGTGGAATTTAGCTAAGGGAGCACTGCCTCCAAAACACCCAAAGATAAGTGGCATGCTTACCAGACATGTTAGAGAGTTACAAAATTTAGGATGCTCTGATGTGAACGTTTACTCATTGGAATTGATAGGCCTTCATCAGCCATTAGGCTTTTGTTCTCATAACAAAAGAGATAGTACTGACTTGAAACCCACCATTAGAAAGACATACCTCTAAGGGACAGCTGGGCCAGGCAGGCAGGAGAGGGTTAAACCACCATTAAGGAAGTCTACATCTGCATTAATCCTTTGTTGTCTTCCCAGGAAAGTAAAATTCTGCCTTGTAAGTAAGATGATTCCCCAGTAAAAATTATTTCTAAAAGAACAACAGTAGAATAGTTAAAATAATTCTAGCAATACTCAAAATCTTTGTTGTGTATATCTGCCTAAGTGGCAAGACTTAAGAGTATCCTATCCCTATATAAATTGTTCCAGTGCAACCTGGGGTTGGGATGCAAAAAGAGATTTAAGAATGACAGCAGCATATATAAAATGCATAAGCCTAAGGCGTTTAAAATGAAATCTTTCGGGTGTCTTCTCTTATTTGGACATCGGCCACTGTCAGCCAGAAGCTTTCTTTAGTAAAGAGCTTTACTTCATCTCTAAGTGGGTGGAGCATTTTCTCATTGTTATTTCAATAATGTGGTTGAGGGAAAGTTGAAAATTTCAGATTTGTCCTTTTTTATTACTTTATTTTTTTCTTTTTAATGAACAAACAAAAACAACAAGAACAAACCCCTGTTGCCTCCCCCCTCCCCATGCCTGTCACCCCACCCTCTCCCACTTATCAGCCCTGTCATTCCCCTACATTGGGGCACAGAACCTTCACAGTGCCAAGGGCCTCTCCTCCCATTGATGACCAACTTTGCAATCTTCTAC
>JADRCC010132622.1:0-10062 GCA_019843855.1 Hylomyscus alleni
AAAAAAAAAAAAACCAACCAAACAAGAGAGGTTACACAGGTGCTACTACTCCACCGTCAACAAAGCTGGCAGCCCCTTGGGCATAAGACAAAATCCTTTCCCTAGCGCTGAGAAAAGAACTAAACGGTGCACACAATGACGGGGCTAAGGACAACAAACACAAAGCAGACAGGGTGACATGTATGGAGCCTCGCCTAGCACTGGAAAATAAAGGTGTTCTTAGGTGGAACTCCTCCAGCCTGCAGAGCCCTGGTTGGCTATGTGATACAGCCTCAGCTGAAAGCCTCACACCACCCCTCCTTCAGCCTGCTCTTCCATATGTGCCCTTAGTGAAGCTTCCAGCACTGAGGGAACAAGGGGAAGGTTGATGGGATGCTGGCCCTGTTCTGGTGTGGGCTCCTCACATAGCCCATAGAATCCTCCTTCCTTTTTGATGTACGGTTGCCCCACATCATGCTGAACCACAGTGCTGAAGAGAAGTGTCAAGGATGGGGGATTTCTCAGTCTGCCCAATGCAACACTGGGACATTTGTCAAAAATAACAGCATTATTAGAGTCTTGTTTTTGCCCCATAAAGTGTGCCTTTCAAAGCATACCATTTACAAGTTCTCTGAATCCACCACTAACTGTAGAATACCTTAACTACCCCTTACTGGAATTCTGTACCTGTTACTTTCACTTCCCAGTCTCTCCTCCAAGTCCTGAGAACAACTCCTAATATGGACTGGCCTATTCTGGACATTTTGCATGAATAAATGGAACCTAATAATGGCTTCTTTCATGCAGCATAAATTCAAGGCTCATTTTGGCTGTATACATCTATTCTTCATTCATTCTTATCACTGAACAATGGACACACACCATATTGCATTTGTTAATTAAGTGGCGAGTACTTGGTGGTTTCCACTCCAGCTTTATGAATAATGCTGGTGTAAGCAGCCATGAGTTCTATATGGGCTGGTTTCCTTTCTCTTGGCTATACGTAGGAATAAAACTGTGTGGGTCCTGACGGATCCCTCACCCGGCCACTTTCCACACTGGCTGTACTGGAGCTCTACCTTCTCAACATCCCCTTGAGCATGTGGCATCTGACTTTTACTATAGCTTTCCTGGTGGATGGAAAGTGGTGTTTCACTGTGGCTTTGATTTGTAGTTCTCTGGTGATAATATATATAGTGCCTATGTTTATCTCATAAATTCAGCTACTCCATTCCTTTGCCTATTTTCAAAATTGAATTACTTGTCTTTTTATTGTTCTTAGAGTTCTTCATATATGAGGCTCTTATCAGGTAGGTGGTTTAGAAACATTTTCTCCCATTCTGTGGGTTTCTCCCCACTTCTTGTCAGGAAGAGCTCCACTATAAAGCTACATCTCCAGTCTACTTTCTTGATACTATCCTCTGAAACAAAACTATTTGGGCTGGGATACACTGCAGTGGTAAGAGCATTTGCCTACTGAGTTCAAGGTCCTGGGTTAAATTGCAAAACAAAACTTTTGTGGTGCTGTAAGGCTCCATGCATGCATGCTAGGGAGCGTCTGCTGCTGAGATACACCAGTCCCATAAAACTAGTTAAGTCCAATGTCATTCTTTCCCTTTGGCTGCTCAAGCTTTTGAGATAGTAGGGTTAAACAGGGTCAACTGAGCAGCAGATGCCGTCAATTTCTAATCTGGCCTCTCTGGTTTGGAAGCCTCTTTTCCTGAAAGGGCAGGCAGGCACTCGCATTAGGTAGGTGGATGCAGGGGTCCTTAGAGATCACAATTGGCTATGGGAACACATGAGTATCCAGAAGTGTCAGGCCAAGTGTGTTAAACAAAAATGTAAAAAACAACCAGGGCATTACAACAAGTCTCCCGAAGGAGTTGATGGTTGCCAGTGGCCACAGCAGCATTGAAACACCCCCAGGAGTCCTGCTTTGTGTTTTCTCTTCATCTTTATAGAGAAGTGGCTGGGAATTAGAGGGCATTTTTCATTTTTTTCTTCCCCTCCCCCCAGCTGCAGATGCTGCATCCTTCAAACCTGTCATTCTCACTACAGACCCCTGTACCTCCAAACCCTGCTACCTTCACCCCCACGATCTTTCTACACAACCCTGCCATCATGAATCCTAAGACTTTTCTAGACAACACCCTCCCAGACAACTGTACTGGGGAGCCTTGAGTGAAAAGCCAGCTTAAGGGGAGGCCGCATCGAACTTTGTGCTGTTTGTTCTGCATTGTTCTGGGTTCTGTTGAAGGCAGCCTGGCTGCCCTGGTCCTCAGAGACTTTGGAATGGCAGTCTCTGCTCCCTGGCCCAGAGGGGCTGTTTGCAGAATTGTATCAAATTCTTACAGATCAAGAAACTTCAGGCCCAGCTAGAGCTGATCTTGGAAGAGGTGGATGAAGGCACAGCTGTTACAGCAGCCCTGCCTCCCCATCCTCACCAACAGGAGATAAATTAAGTGGTGGCTGTCATGCCTGGCCACCTGTCCTGCACTCCCAGGGACATGTGGACAGGAATCTAGCAAACAGTATGCTACTCCTGGGTGTATATCTCTGCATTACCCGGGTCTCTGCCTCCTTCCTACTTCTCTATGAGTACTACAGGGTCATCCCACTTCTAGGCCGAAGGCTACTAGGTTTCAAAGTACTTACACGGACAAAAGGACCAATGAATAGAGTAATCATAAGTTCTCCCTGGATGTGGCCATCTGGGAGCCCTAAGGAGCTGGGTACTCTGGGAACACTGGAATTCCAGTCTCACAGGGACATGGAAAATCAAGCACCAAGCATGGTGCTTGGCCTCTTCTTAATCTATAAGTAGGGGCCATAAGAGTGCCCAACACACATAATATGCTGGGCAACGCATGCCACACATCATGCTCAGTAAATGGATCGTGTGTGATATCAGCAACTGTCTTCTGGCCTGGAGCACTGTGTGGAGCAGACTGCTTTCATTCCTTGTAGAACACGCTGGACATGCAGGGAGAATTAGGATCTCAAACTCACATAATCCTGCTGGGGTGCTCAGGGAGAAAGAGGAGGAGTTATCTGTGACCTGCTCCATCGTGCCTACCAGACTGGCCAAAGACAACAGGAGAGATGGCTTGGAGTTACCCTGGACACATTTCTGCTCTTCTTAGGAAGGGCTCTCATTGGTCCAAATGGACTCTCAGTGCCTAGGCTAAATGGTGGTGGCCTTTAGTGGAGTGATAGAAAAGCACATGGGACAAGTGATTCTAGTTCTTAGGAGCAGTGCCCTCTGGGAAAACCTGTGAACTCAGTCCTTCAAGTAAGCCCATTGTTCAAAGACCATACATAGGAAAAAGCCAACAATCTCCAACTGGAGCCACGTGCCTTTCCCAAGAGTCAGCTGATAGGAAGCCTAGGCATGGCAATTTAGGGGGAGCCACCCAGAGCCCCAGCTTGGCCTGCATTGAGTGAAGCCATCAGGAACAGGACTTCTGACCTTAGAACCTCACTTGCAGGAAGACACTGCACAGGCAAGGCACAAGTCCCAGGCAAGAAAGGGGAGCTGTCAGTGTTCATTGGTGACAGCAGCAGGGTCTGTGAGTTTCCTCCACCTTTATCTTTTTGCCCAACCTCCTCTGACCTCAGCAGCCTTCAGGCCTGCTGTCTGGAGAACCCAAGAAAGAAGGCTCCTGTAAGCCTGTTAGACTCTGGCCTCCGTTCAGGCCTCCCCTCAGAGATACCAACAGACCCCAGATGGGACACTCTGTGCCTCCATCGAGCCAACTTGCCCATGCCATCACATCTCACCTGAAAAGTGAGTTTAGGTCAAAGAGGTGCCATATCCTGCCCTGCACCCCTTCCCTGCTGCTGTCTGGGAAACTGGAGAGCTCGGTGCAGACTCTTGAGGTAAACTTCTCCTCCACCCTGAAAAGGCATAAGTAGAGTCTCCCTTTTCTGCCACGTGAACATCGATTTTCTTTAGAGAGCTTGCTATGCTGTTTCCCTCTGCTGCTGGGTCTTGAACTCTCTCTTGGCGCTCCCACCATGTTGTTGCCTCCTCTGCCTCTTTCGTCTTTTGTGTTTAAGAAACATCTAATAAATTCTTCAGATGCCAGTAATCTGGCTCAGTGTTACCTGCCCTATCCAGAACCTAATGGTTCTTGGCCAGGGGTGTGGGGCTTGGGAGGGGAGGTGGAAAGAACGAGATTGCCCAGGAGTGTGACTGCACTGATTTCTGCCTCACTGCAGCCTGCAACTCCCAGGGGACAGTTCAAGCGCCTCCACCAGCCTCTTCAGCCCACCTCTGGCTCTTGTTTATCTGGTTGTGCAGTCTGTAGAGGCTCTGTTTTAACAAGAGCTGGTGCTCTACAAGCCTCAGGATAGGGAGAGCTGGGCCTGGCTCAGTAGCCTCATTTGGGGCATGGCTTCCAGATCTGCATCTGGACAGAGGTGTACTAGCAAACCTCATTACCAACAGTGCAGTTCTGTAGGTCCACTCATATGGTGGAGAAATGGCTTTGGTGAGAACTAGCAGGCCAGGAAGGAGAGAAGAGGGTTGTGTGTCTCAGGGGCTCTTCCCGAAGGGCTGAGAAGAGCAGGATCTCCATTTCTGACCCAAAGATGACAGGGATGTGAGGGAGAGTGCAGTTTCTTAGCCACATAGATCTACCTTGTAGTTCTGGTTTGGGCAAGGAAGAAGCCTGTGGGGCTCTGGAAAGAAGCTCACGTGACTGACTGATTGCTCAGGGGCAGACAGATGCTGTGGGGAGCCCTCTGTATATAAAGACAGGCTGGTGTGTGGTGGCTGGGGAGCCAGCCCTGCAGATGTTGCTAAGTGAAACCTGATGTGGCGACATGAGAATCTCAGAGCGTCTCACAAACAGCCTTCCCTGGGATGTTTTGGATTGATTGCGTTTTGTGGCTATGACGTGAAGGAGCCTCACATGTCAGGATAAAAATAGCTCTGGCCTCAATACACAACCCGAGTTACAGTGCAACACAACCAGATGCAAAAACATTAGCCACTGAGCTCAGACTCCACTTGTAAGGTTCCAGCTTCCTTCCCTGCTGAGGTCAGGCCCACGGATCTGAGCAGCCCAAGTGAAGAGTCATTAAGATGTGCTCCCTTGAGGAGGCAAGGAAAGGGCCAGAAGCAGTGGAAGGCACATCCAGAAGGCCAATGGAACAGGCTAGACCTGGACTAACCTACTGATTAAGCCAGGCCATGGAGACAGCTGGCTTCTTATCTGTGTTAGGGGAAAGGAATACAGTCTGTTTTTGGCACAGAAAGTGCTTGATGAAGCTGGGTGTGGTGGTGCACACCTTTAATCTCAGCATTCTGAATGCAGAGGCAGGAGGGTCTCTGAGGGTTCCAGGCCATTCTGATCTACAGAGGGAGGTCTAAGAAAGCCAGGGCTACGTAGGGAAACCCTGTCTCAAAACAAAACAAAACAAACCACAATAACAAAAAAAAGAAAGTACTTCATGGAAGGGGAAGCGAGTGGGAAGCTGACCTAGGTCAAAGGGGATGAGGGGAAGGAGCAACTTCCCCTCAGAATTAAGTGGTTGGGAGAGAAGGAGGCCAAGCTAGGTTTTCTTTTTCCTTTTTAAAGAGGGAATTGTGGAATTGGAGGTAGCACCTCTTCCATGCTTCATGGATGAAAGGACACAACAACCAACCCCCTGCAACCTGGTCCTTGGAAGTAACCGTCCAAGATAGGAGCTGGAACCTCCTCACCAGTATCTGGGAGGCCTTTCTGGTGTTTGGCTCACAAGACAAGATAATGGGTCAAAGAAGGAAGGGCTCAGGGTAATTCCAAGCTTTCAGGGTAGTGGTGGGTCCACACCGCCACTGGCTATCAAGGGCTGAGGAAGCAAGGGCTGAGGCCAAGGTTGATGCTAAAGAGAGAGGGCTAGGACTGACAAGACCAGCCAACAAGGAATCTTGTTGCAGGACCAAGGGACACCTTCCTGAACAATGGGCCTGGGGACCATCAGCTCATTCTTGGTGACCTGTTCCCAGTCATCCTTTATTTTGATCATCTCTCATCCTTGCTGGGTACCTGCTGTTAGGGTCTCCTATGTGAATAAAACCTAGCTCTTGTAGCCTGAGATGTATAGAAGTGCAAACAGGACTTTTGGTAATCCTGATAAAATCTGGGTCTAGAAGTGGGAATGATCTGTGTGCTTGCATTTCTTATGACTCTGGTCTATTTCAGACTTGGAACCTATACCTCTGCACCTTGAGCCAAGGTTTCCTCACAGCCAAGAGGAAACAGGTCAGTTCCACCATCCACCCTGACAAGCTTGAGGGGCTAAAGGAGAGGCAGCCTTGCAGAGGATGTCACCAGAACTGACTGGAGGGATCCAGTGATACTATGGAGTACTTACTGCAGAGTACTGATTGATCTTAGCCCTGCCTGTGGAGTAGCTGCCAGAGCCCCCAAGCACTCCAGCCCAGTTTAGAAGATGAGGAGGTAGTGCCTACAGCAGGAACTCACTACAGGGCACAGGTGGCAGATGTTTCTGCTTCTTCCTAGAAGGTGACAGATGTACAGGCAGAGATCTTGGAGGTTCAAAGAGCAAGAGGCAAGGCTCTTGGAGAAGCAATTATATGGTCAACTGTGGTTATAGTAAGCGGAAGGCAGGACAGGAAATGAGGCTCTATGTAGCGAGAGGCCAGAATGGGGTCCTTGGAATGACTGTGAAGAACTACTTCTCTGAGAATTCTAGAGCAGGTTGGGGCCACAGCTGGGAAGAGGGCACCAAGACCAGTTCAGACTGCTAGCTAGGCTCCTCCTGCCCCTCCCCTCAGGTGAAGAAACCTTCAAGGGCTGTAAGTGGGATTAGTCAGGTACAAATGCCTGTCACTACCTTCCATCAAGGGACTAAAGCATACATTCCTCTCACAGGTCCTGGATGGAGCTGGGTGATCCAGGCGAACACTCCTATAGAGGGCTTAGCCAGTGCCAGCTTCAATCAGCACATGGCCAATGCTGCCAGCTATTGTAACCACTGTTACTACAGGGAGAAATGGCCTAGTTCCTGAAAGCTCCTGGGTTTCTTCCAGGACTTGTTTGTCTGGTGACAGGAAGATATTGCTGACATCTGGTCACACTGGCCTGGGATGCAGGGAATGAAATGGAATTGAAACATTTTACTTTTGCTCTTTTCAGACCTAGAGGTAGAGACATTTCAGACAGGTGATCCCTGCAGGGTATGTTGCCATGATTAGTTTTTAGCCATCTGTGGTGCTGGGAATCAGTAGTGCTTGCTAAGCCTGTACAAAGCCATCTCTAGCTCCTCCCTGTGATGGTGCATACCTGTAATCCCAGCACGGGGGAGGCAGAGGATGGATGATTTAAAAATTAAGATTATCCTTGGTTACCTGATGAATTTAAGTCTAGCCTGGAATACATGAGACCCTGCTTAAAAAAGAGAAGAAAAAAGAAAAGAAGAGAGAAGAGAGGAGAAAAGAAAAGAAAAGAAAAGAAAAGAAAAGAAAAGAAAAGAAAAGAAAAGAATGGGCTACAACAAGAAGGCAAGTCATGGAAGCCTGGAATTCCAGGTCACCTTTCAGACCTGCCATGACCCTCAGCGCAGACTGTCACTGCTGCTCACTTGGCTGAGGATCCGGAGGACACCTGGGTCCCCCCGGCCTGATGTCTACCCGAGAGCAGAACTGTCTAAGGCCTTGGGAGGAAAAGACATGGATGTTGGGAGCTCCTGGGTCCTACTAACTGTTTTGTGAATGCTCTGGTCAGGGTGGGCCCACAGAGGTCTGCTTACTGCCCCTTCTTCCCACAGTCTGGCAATATACCTGCAGGTTCTTGAGTCAAATAGAGATGGTATACAGTGAGCTGAGCCCAGGAGCCCCCAGAGTGGGAGCTGGCTGTGCTCAGAGGCCTTTGCCTAGGCAGCCCCCCTGTTGCTCTGGAGGCAGTTCCTTTCTGGTCAAGAACAAAGGAGGTGGAACCCAAACCTGGGTCTCTGTGCTGGAGGGAGAAAGATGTTTATGCTAAGTCAGGCAAGAGGAAAAATCCCATGTGGGCAACTCTGTCTCCTTCAGCACCCAGGGGACTACTGTAGTGGTGCATCTGGGCCAACACAGCACTCACCCAGGCATGTGATGGGTCTTTCCCCTACCACTGTGTGGGATCTGCAGCATTCGAGTTTACAGCTCTAATGTGAGGAGGGGCCATTGGTTTCCCTGCAGATGTCCTCACATTGTTGTCTAGAAAGTTCCTGCATGGAGGAGAGTGGAGTGACTTCTTATGGGACACAGCACTGCTGTCTCAGATTCTCAGAGCTGTGTCCTAGAAAGGTATAAGACAGTGGACTTGAGACAAGAAGGAGGGCTGGTCTTGCATCCTCTGTCCATGAGCAAGGGTACACAGAAGGAGACAGAACCACAGTGCATGTCTGGGAAGTACTCTGGAAGAGTGGCCAGCCGAGGAATGAGGACACTTCCTGCATGCTTTCTGACCTCAACCCCACCCCTCTAAGGCAGCTGTGCCAGGGAAGGCAGAGGACAGACTGGTTTCCTGCATTCCTTTATTACTGATTTGATCTTGACCTCCCAGAGCCACGAACACACTTGTAAACTCTGATGCCAGCTGCAGATGTGCATGTATGAATGCAACTGCCCAGGGGGTCTCATAGCTCTGAGCTCCACAAATGGCTCAGGCTAATTTTGTGACTCCAGTATCATGGGTTTGTGAAAGAAATCACAGGACTGGCTACAGGCACTTCCCTGGGATTCCTCCCGGGACTGACTTGTTTGGTTGTTGTTTTTCCTATGATTTCTGAGTGTCTCTGGCTGAGGCGAGTCATTCTGATAGTTTCTGCAGGCTAGGTGAGGAGTCTCTACCCCTTCAGCCTCTCATTCTGATAGTTTCTGCAGGCTAGGTGAGGAGTCTCTACCCCTTCAGCCTCTCATTCTGGTGGGGTGAGGAGCCAAGATTCAGAGTTCTCTGTCAGCTCAGTTTCCTCAGCTCTTGTTTCTAGGCAGCGGCAATGATCTTGACACCTAGTGCCCCAAGGAACCTTGCAGGACCTCAACTCTGAGGGGGGGTGCCCAAAGCAGTTTCGTGGCTCATACCTTTAGTAGCATAAACCCACATTTCAGCTATCAACTTCTCCATGCTTGGGAGGGAGAGAAAACATGCTTCCAGATGAAGGGAAGGACCACTGAGGGTCCTGGGCGCACTAGGGACCCAAGTCTGCTCAAGGATACTGCTGTTGTCACTGAGGACACAGAAGATGGTAGCATGCTGTCTCCTAGGGAGGAAGAGTTGAGGGCCATTGCAGGGCTCCTCCCTATCCACATCTCTCCTAACTAAGGAAAAGCCTTCTCTCTACCTCACTTAGCCCCAATTTTGGGGCTAACCCCTATATGCTGACTTAGAGACAGGGTACACAGTGAACTCCTCTGCTGAGGGACAGGAGGCGGAAGCCACAGCGGGGGTCCTGGCATCAGGATATGGGAGCTGTTTCCTTGACCACAGCTAATGACTGCACAGGGGAAGTTGGTCTCCTGAGTAAGGAAGTGATGGCATCCTGGGGAAACGGAAGGGAGGAAGCCAGGCTGTGCTAGAGTTCATCACTCTAACCCATCAGGGAGAGGATGCGGCAGGAAAGCCTGAAGCTTGGGCTCCCGTGCGCTTCCTGCTACAGAACTGAGTGACCCATGGCTATCTTTGTCATGGATAAGTGTCCTCAGCACATGGCTTTCTGTGATTTGACTTGGCATATCTAGGGGTGTGCCAAGGCCTGTGGAGCTCTGAAAATACTGCAAACTTCTCAGACAATGGGCATGCTGTCTGGCCAAACATCAGGGAGCTTCTACTGGGGCGGTGCAAGTATAATATGGGCCTGGGGCTAGGGCCCAGAATGCCACAGAGCTGCAGGAGGAATAATGTCACTAAAAGGTTGAGTCTATGAGAAACTAATGAGGTCCTGGTGTCTAGACGGCATGAGGGGTTCAGGGACAAAGACCTGGCAAACATCCAAGACCCACCAGGTAATTTCCTACCAACCTGTGTCCTTGGGCCTTTTTAAGGATCACATGACTGAGGGAAGTGGTCTCTGTCTGGGAAGGGAGGAGGTGGG
>JADRCC010132624.1:0-12526 GCA_019843855.1 Hylomyscus alleni
CTCTCTCTCTCTCTCTCTCTCTCTCTCTCTCTCTCTCTCTCTCTCTCACACACACACACACACACACACACACACACTATCCAGTCAGATTGTTACTCTCAATGAATTTCTTCTTCAGATTTAAGAACACTAGCACATTAATCAAAGACAGAATACTCAGTAACATAGCAAAGCATGAGAGAATTGAGACATAGGATAACTTACTGTTGCCCAATAAGCAGTGGACAAGTTCTTTATGAAGTTTCCATAGTCTGTTATTTTAATGATAAACTCTCTTTAACCAAGATACAACCTCACCACTAGTCTTTGTAATATCACTGTATATAATGCATGGATCAACTTTTTAATTTTTTCTGAAGTCTAGTCTTGAATGCAGATCAAATAAAGGCTGAACCAAAAACAAATCTCTTCATTCCTGCTCTGATCTCATTTGTATGGTAGGCTCTACTTTCTTTTATTTATTTATTTATTTGTTTGTTTGTTTGTTTGTTTGTTTGTTTATTTTTGGTTTTTCGAGACAGAGTTTCTCTGTGTATCCCTGGCTGTCCTGGAACTCACTCTGCAGTTCAGGCTGGCCTCGAACTCAGAAATCCTCCTGTCTCTGACTCCCAAGTGCTGGGATCAAAGTCGTGCGCTACCACCACCTGGCCTAGGTTCTACTTTCTATCAGAAAAGCTTTACCCATCAATTAATTTGAAAAATATCATTCATAGTTGACATATTACTTCTTCAGATTTACTGCTATTTCCTGTATCAACACTGTGAATCTGTTGTGTGCACAAAGGTTTCCTAATGTTTGGAGAGATTACAGGGCAATGTCTAGGTGATGTGGATAAAGAATTTCATTGACAAAATGGCTCACTTAGAGATTAGTTGAAGAAAAGCTTCATATGATCATTTAAAGCCCTGGCCACAGAAACATATATCCAAGACCACAATTAACAATTGATGTTTCAATTGGAAAACAGTTCAAAATAAAGAAGGTTTTAAATACACTTTGTATGTTCAAAATTTATTAAATGTGTGCCTTTTGACAGCTCTGAAACAACATCATCGTTTCTTTTATTTTCTGCGATAATTCCTAAGACTCCATTTTTCTAACAGTTATTATCACAGGACCATAAAAGCTCCCTAAGTTAAACAAACAAACAAAAAAAAAAAAATCTGATGCCTCATACTGATTTTTGAAACATAAAACCTTCTAACCCTGAACAAAAATAGTATATCATTGTTTCAGGACTGGTGAAATCTGTTCCAAGACTTTTAAAATACTGGTAGTTTCATTTGTCCTACAGATCCAAACAGCTTAAAAGAAATTTTGACTGAATTTCTCTGAACTTCTGTGACCGCACTTGTAAAATGAGAATGATAAAACCTGCCATGCCACCCCTCCCAATACTAGAACAACTTAGGCAGCCTCCTTCCTTTACCCCAAGGGTAAAATATGAGCTTCAAATGGAACAGCGTAGACGCACTTAGAAGAAAGCTACAAGGTATTAACATCACTCTTTGTTTTGATTTGAATGATGCCATTACTAGCTGTTCGAAAGAAGCCTCTTGGCTGAATACTTGCTGGTTATCTTGATTGGAAAGGCTTCTATTTATCACTTTCTCCTGCCAGCACTTTGCATGCTAGGGTTGAGTGCTAGGCAGAATAACAGCCAGTATTTCTTTCTTCATGTTTCTGCTTCCACCTTTGATGGTTACATCTAAATTCATCCAGAGGAAAACTAACATATATCCTTGGACAAGATGGCAAGTCCTGATTGGCCCTATTCAAGTCTCATCCTCCTCATAAAGAAGCTGGGCTTTATCTGGAAAAGCTTTGGGAGATAATCTTGTCTAAAGACTCCCTAATGCCAGTCTGCAAACCAGCTGCATCTAAATTACCTGGGGGACTTTGGAGACATTTTGGTTTTCAGTTTTATTAAACTTTTTATTACAAAAGAATTCAAACATAGACAAATGAGAGAACACTGCAAAAAAAACTCCAAGATATTGATCACTCCGCCTCCATAATTAACTGTCCATTGTCAGTCTTGTGCATTTATATCCTATCCAGCTAGGTCTTTTCAATTATTTTGAAGCTGATGAGATGCATAAATATTCCAAAATGCAAAACATATTTTAATGATTTTTTTAAATAAAAATTCCTAGAATTCATTTCAATTGGCTGAGAAAAGAGTCTAAGATTAGAATTTATAATAGGCAAACCGGATATATAAAACTTGGAAGAAGTACATTTTATAGTCCGTTTTCTAAGCAGGAAAACAAAACCCAGAAGAGGGACATCACTAGCTGAAGGTTACTTCATTGCTTCACCCTGGAGTAAAGCTGCTGTTCTCAGTAGAGATCTATCAGAAGCCTGTTTGCAAAAGATACTATTGGAGTGTTGTTTTGACAAGAGCGAGTAGGATATCAGGAGACAAGGACAGAAATTTCTGAGGTATCAACTAAGCAAGGAGGCCTTTTCTCAGTCCACATGGATGGTCCATGATTTTCATTGATTGAACTACTCATCGGGAAGTTAATCATAGACAGCTTTGTGACAGCTCATGTATTATGTAACTGATTTCACTCTAAGTTGCCTTAGCTCTTCAATTAAAACTCAAGCTCAAAGGGTAGGGACTTGCCAGGTTTGATGCTATACCTCCCCCTGCCCCACCCCCTGACTAAAGCCTGCATGGTGTTCTGTCTTATGTGATGTAGCTAAGAACTTAGGTCTAAGAGTGATTAAAATCTCAGTCTTTAACTTTCATAGTGGCAGAAGATACTGTGAGGACAAAAGACATCTGCGATTTTACTCAGTGCTGGACCCTACACACTACAATATAGACCCACCAGACAACATGTGTCCATTGGTGCAATAACCTGTATCTGTTATGGGATAGCAGACAGAGTTCCATAGCCTGTATCTGTTATGGGATAGCAGACAGAGTTCTCACTGGTATTGAGGACTACTCCAGAAGAATAAATTTCATGCCTTGTTCTATAATCCTGGCCAAAGCTGGATTGTTCTGTCAAATGGCCATATTATCAAATTGCACTCCAAATATATACATTAACAACCTCGGATGAGATGGCTCAGCGGTTAAGAGCACTGACTGCTCTTCCAAAGGTCCTGAGTTCAATTCCCAGCAACCACATGGTGGCTCACAACCACCATAATGAGATCTGATGCCCTCTTCTGGTGTGTCTGAAGACAGCTGCAATGTACTCATATAAATAAAATAAATAATTTTTTACAAAAAAACACACCAAAACAACCACGGATGAGATTGCTCTCAATCTCAGTTAGAAAAGGATATTTTAATGTGATGTTCAGGAATAGATGCAGAGATGCAGAACTGGTCAAAATCCTGAGAGTCAGAGAATGAATACTCAGCCTTAAATGGGACATCTTGATCTGTTACCAGCACCACTAGCCCAAGGCTTAGGGAACATTGTGAAAGAAGAGGAAGAAGGAATGTAAGAGCTGGATGGGGAGGAGTGCTGTGAAATACAGTCTTCTGAACTTGATATCATTATACTCATCAACTCAAAGCATTGTTAGTTATCTAAAGAAGATCAATCTAGCCAAAATTCTAGCACAGATGAGGATGTACTCTTCAGTCCTATCTCCTACTAAGGAGCTATTGGCAGCTGGTAGAGGCTAGAAGAAGTAGAATCACACTTTGTTTTGTTTTGTTTGTTTGTTTTTTGGTTTTTTGGTTTTTTTTTAATATCTGGCCACTGGCAGATTTTTCCATGATCTAGTGGATACCCCCATGCATATTCAATATAGGTAGTACTAATTGTCCTTAGGGGCTATAAAAAAGGATAAAGAATATAAATTTAGAAAGAACTGGGACAAGTTGGTATGGGAAGATAAGATGAGGAGGAGGTATGATTGTGTTTTATTTCTGTATGCATGAGATTATCAGAAATAAATAAAAATTATTTTTCAAAAACCTCATCCACAACTCACTTGTTACTTACTTGTATGCTATTAGGCATGTCTCTAGGTCTCATTTCCTTCATTTTTAAAGCACATGATTAAATATAGAAGTTAGCTTCGTGTGTTCATTCAACAAATATGAGAGCCTCCTGGGTGCTATGCACTGACCATGTTATAGAAACAAGCCAGATAAGGAATTCTGAACATAAAGTCTATATTTTAAGGTTTGTGCTAAACCTTAAATGAATAAAGCACAAAAAGAACTTAGCATGAGGGCTGGTTCTGGGAAACACTAAAAACATTACTAATCTCTGTGGCTGTTGTGAACTAGTAAGAACAGCAGACAATACTATACAAAGGTATTTCAGAATTTTCCTAAAACATGGAATACATATATAAGGTAAAGCAAATCTGTGGCATGAATCCCCCAAGCTTGTGGGAAAGCTAGAAGCAATTCATGAAATAACATTTTAGAAATGCAGAAAAATCTCCCACAACCAAGAAGATATTCTTATTTCTACTTAAAAGAGCAGCATACCAAAAATGTCCTCACAGTACAGGTGCAAATGTCATGTTGGGATAGAGGAGCTTTTTAAGCCAGAATGGTCTTTTAAATTTATTTATTTATTTCCTGTGTGATTTGTGTGTGTGAGTGTTTGTGTGTGTAAACATACCACAGCATACCTGTAGAGGCCAGAGGACAACTTGTAGGAGTCAGTTCTATCATTCCACTATGTGGTTCCTGGGGATTGAGCTCAGCTTGGCCGGTTTGGTGATCAGAACCTATCTGACCAGCCCCCAAACCAAATGTTTACATTGCACAGATGTGACAATTGATAGAATAAGAGAAATGTGGTGAGTGGACTTTTTACCATTGAGCTACTCAGTCCCTGTATTTTAAAGACTAAGATCTGCACATTTCCAAGAGAAATGAGTGAAGGCTATCTGTGGTGCTAATCAACAGAACTGACACAGAAAATGGTTATGTAGGGTGGGAATTGGCATATAATTCAATACGTAGAAAACAAAGACTTATTATAAGGTGGTGAAGATTTGCGTGATAATGGAAGAGAAGTATACAGGGCTCACCTCTAAAGACAAACCTTGAGGATATTAGAGGTATGTTGATATTGGGCTTCATCCTGGCAAAAGAAAATTGAAAGCAGAGGGGTCCAATCTGAAAGGTAAAGTAGAGCTATGCGAAGACCATGCTCAACCTGTGAGACAGTAGGTTTAGGAGAAGGATAATAACTTTATTCCCCACCTATTAGTGTAGCTAAAACTTCTAATATATTTTCTACCCTGGCCAGCACTCAATTAATAAACTGGTAGAACTGACTCTGCGGACACCTTGCTTTAGTGCCACCAGCTAGGCAGACTGCACATTGAGTATCGCTGCTTCATTTGTACCATATAAGTGAGGAAAGCTCTATCTCACAGGCTACAGTGTCAGGCTTAGTTAATATGTATAGAAACATCTGAATACATATAGCAGAAGTCTCCCTTAAAGGTGCTGACTAATAAAAATCCACATTCCAGAACCAACAGAATCTTTTACGTGACTGTCACTTTTTCCTGTCTTCTGGCACTTGTGTGTGTGAGTGTGGGTGTGTGCGTGAGAGAGCATGTGCATGCACACATTCCTGGCTTAAAGTGAAGGACTGTTGAATAAGCCTAAAGATGAGTTTTGAATAAATAGGTCTTTTACCTATGTTCCCTTTCTCTTCCCGAAACTGACTAATGCTAGATTCCAAAGGTCACTTGTCTTTAGCAATTACTCTGAAGCACTACATCCAACCTGCTGCCTTTAAACCATTCTTGCCTAAGGAGATTTCCTTCTGTTTTCTTGGAAATGAATGTGAACTGTCAATTGAATACTACTAGTAAATGTTTCTAATTGATGTTTCAGGGGAGAGATTTTTTTTCCCTTCTGCATGCTGCCTTTTATCTTGGTTCTTGGCCTTGCTGTTTATTAAAATAACACATTATTTGTGCATTCATAAAGCAGAGAAGGTGAGTGAAAGAACAATACTTCATTTTTCCTTTTGTTGAACTGGATAAAGACACCATTAGTGGAGAAAGATTCTTCTGTTTTCATGATTTAAGGCCAGTATATTTTAATAGCTAAATCAAACACAGACTGAGATGTCAGCTTCACTTTAGTGGTATGAAAATATTGACCCTAATCAAATGTACCAGGCTAAACAGTATGTTGGAAAGCATGCCTTTGCTCCTGGTGGTCCCTATTTTGGTGCCCAGTCATGCTTGTCATAGTAAGCTGGGAAATATAGCACCTACCTCACAGTTACAGTGAAGACCACAGGAGGCATGGCAACCACTGTGCTGCATGAGATAACTAGCATATAATTTTAAAGCCATCTGAGAAATAAGCTATAGGCTTTAGACAAATGAAAAGACAAAAAAAAAGTCTCACACTACTGCACTGAAGGGTGTAAGGGTAAGGTGTCATGAAATAGTTTAAGGAGTTTTCTCCATTACTTATCTTTGGGGTTATTTACCTAAGGGACTTTGAGCCTATAAGGTAGATAATTCAGAATGCCCTCTTAGTTCTAAAAGTGGAAAACGTGGACCAATGGATCTATGAAGACTCATCCCATGGGCAAGACTGATAGATTTAAGATATAAAGAAATACAGAACACAGTCAAATATGAATTTTATACAAACAATCAAATATGAATTTTATACAAACAATGATTAATTCTTTGTATAAGGTCACAGAGAGTGTTATGGGCATACTTATATTGCCAGCATTTTGTAGCTAAAAATTGAATTTACTTGGGTGTGTAGTATATACTCTGGAAACAGTATTCCGAGTACAAAATTGAGCGAATGTGAGCAGAAGGCTCCCAATTGTTATTATAGTAGCATAGTTCATGTATCCATAGAAATGGAGGATTTGCTAACAACCAGGCACTATGGAAGCATGGTGCCTTGCACACAGGGTACACTAAACACATATTTATTGCTCTACTTCATGCCAATAAGAACCCTCATCGTAAACTCATTTATACTAAGACATTAGTTTCTTACTATGATGCTCTTCTAGAAGTATTTTTACTTTAAATGAGGTCCAGGAGGAGATCAATGCTTAACCCACAGAAATTCTTCCCTAATGATAGATTTTCAACTTTGACTGAGCATTGTGAATGCCCGGGGGAGCTTGTTAGAAATACAGATACCAGCATCCCCCTCCTCAAGTTTGATTCTTGGGTAGGATCGAGGCATTTGTATTTTTAACAAGCATCCCTAGGGAATCTGATGCATAGGAAAGTTTAAGGCACATCATTCTAACATATAAGTGCAATGTCAGGGAGCATGAATTGGTGTATCCAGGGAACGATGTACTTCTATACAACCAGTTACCTGAAAACTTATTATTCTGGTTCGTGGACCATTGGTTTATAATCACTATTCAAAACCACAGACAGAAACATACCTTCCCTCTAATCTCAACAGGAATCAGTGAAATAATAAGTATTAAAATATCTGAGGTGAAACCATTTAATTAGACATTCATTCTGGTGTTCTTCAACTACATTGGACATTGAATGTGACTAGCCCTGAGAGAAGAGCTGGTCTGCCATGCTGTTCTTCTTATTTCATTTTATAGTCCAGATATACAAGAGAGACAAATGAAAGGAGTAAAACAGTGGAGGCAATGTGTCATGAAAAGGACATGTAGAAGACAGAGTACCTTTTAATCAGGAAAGGGTCAAAGAAAACTCACCAAAGAGAAAGACAAGAAAAATATAGATGTACAAACAAAAGGCTACTAGAGCCAAAGAAAAACTTACAGATTCTAAAGCGAAGATTGCTTCCAAATAGGGCAGAAATGGGGTGAAATAAGAGGAATGAAAAGATAGTAAAACCAGGGAACAGACACACTAACACAAACAGTTGCATTGATAAGGAGAAATCCCAGGAAGACAAAGAAGGAAGAAAAGTGACAGTAAGGGATATGGA
This sequence comes from Hylomyscus alleni, assembly GCA_019843855.1. Classification (NCBI taxonomy): domain Eukaryota; kingdom Metazoa; phylum Chordata; class Mammalia; order Rodentia; family Muridae; genus Hylomyscus; species Hylomyscus alleni. The sequence continues at coordinate 7,923 of JADRCC010132624.1, forward strand.
AACCCAGGTTCTAAGAAAATAGTCAAACTCACCTTGACTGTAGGATATTCATTGTTGTCTAAACAAAGGATCGTGGTGAAACAAACAAAAAAACAATATCCATATACTTTCTCAGAAAAGTAACGCATTGGCTGTGGGGAGTTTGAATGGGTAGGAAATGAATACCACAGATGCTCTTATTTTATGACATTTGCTTCTTACCGATTGCTGTTTTCAGGGGAAATATTGATTCCCATAGTAAATGTAGGCAGATAAATCATTAACATATTTAATAATTAAGGGTGGGATCCTAATAAGATATTGAGAAGTAAGGCAGCCTTTGCTCTGAACTTCATCCAACTCTCCAGAACTACAGCATTCATTTTCTTCCCATTTCATTTTCTTGTTATTATCTGAATTCATCTTCTTGTTTTTATGAAACTTCTGGAAAGCCCTTTGCAGCTGATGTGCACAACCATTAAGTGTAGGTGATTTGGCTTCTGCTTTGGGCGATGCTGTGGAGCACACCAGCTTCCTGGAAGAAACACTGCAGAAAGAGATCAATTTTGCTTCACGGTGCTTAATATCACCTCAAGGTCCTTCCCCTTCTGTTTCTTCTTCCTCTTCCTTTTGAATCATACATTCGAATAACCACATGTGTGAGCATTCAAAGGAACACCGCTCAGCGTGCCTCTGTAAAGGTACAGAAGACAATATGGCATTATACACGCTTAATATGCCATTTGGAATTCTCTAGAACTTTGTTGCTCCAAAATCAAATATGTTCAGATACAGGGAAAGATGTTTCTCAGTCAGAAACATGCAGGTGCCAACTTGGATTTCTCTTCTCTATCTTTACCATTTGGCATCCATTTTGCAGCCTGGGGGCCTTTTTTTCTCTTTCTCTCTCTCTTTTTTTTTCTTTTCCATGTGTAGTTTAGAAAGATAGCAGCAGGAGAGGATTCACTTTGTCTGGGAAAAGATATCAGGCAATTCCTCTTTGAAAGGCATGGTAGTTTATGCCTGTAATCTCAACTTTTGGGAAGGAGGAAGACATGAACTTGACACTAGGATGAGCTACACAGCAAGACTTTGTATGGAGAGGCTCATATTAGTCAGGTACCTCATGTAGCTCAATGGACAAACAAACAAACAAACCAAAAATAATGAAGGACTTGACCATCTTTCCCTATACCTTGATGCAGTGGAAATGATTATTCAATTTGTTCATGATGCAAGAGCCAGGCATGGTGGTACACACCTTTAATCCTAGAACTTGGGAAGCAGATGTAAGCAGCTCTCTGTGAGTCCTAGCTTGGTCCAGCTTGGTCTGCATAGTGAGTTCCAAGGCTATGTCCAGAGATCCTGTCTCAAGAAACTAAAACAAAATGAATAGGCCTGAGTGAACCCAAGATATTGGTCAGCAGGTAACTCACTCTTGAAGTGTCCTTATTAAAACACAATAAAGTGAAAGGAGAGAACTGATTCCACAAAATTATCCTATCACCTCCACATAGTGCAGGCCCATGAATGTACACATCATAAGAGTTGCTATGGTTATGGTATCTCTTCATAGCAGTAGAACACTGGCTAAGACAATATGTTTGCTTTTTTGTTGTTGTTGTTGGCATGTATGTATATATAGAAACCTGTGTACCTGGTATCTACAGAGCCAAAAGGTAAAATTAGATCCCCTAAAACTAGAATTATAGATGATTCATTAGGGCTATGATTTAGTGAATAGATTAATCTTCCTGTTGATTTATAATATGATGATATTTTTGAGGAGTTGGAGAAAGCTAGGTGGTGACATCCAATTGGAAGAAGGAGATGACTGGTGTGTGCCATTAAGACCTAGATTTTGCCATAGCTGCTTCCTGTATTTCTTTTTTCTCCTTCCAATCTGGCTCCCATGAGGTAAAGAACTTCTTTCTCTATACATTTCAGTGGCTATGAAGTTCTGCCCAATACTCAAGGATGAGCAATTTTGAACTGAACCCTCTGAAATTGTGAACCAATGAACAATTTTTCTTTAAGTTGCTCTGGCTGGTATTTTTCTTACAACTACACAAAAAGAATTAATAAACTGACTTTAAAAACTAGACTTTACTGAATCTATGCTCTTAATTATTTGTCAAGCAATTATCATTGAATGTTTATGTTTATCCCATGCATTTTGTCTTATATTATTTTGCTTGGCCATTTTTGTATCTTATTGATTGTTTATATTTTGTGGACTCAGTTTTGTATTTTTATGGGTTTCATGTTTGTGCCCACATATCTTAGCAGGTGCATGTGATTTTTGTAAGAGTTTTTCCCTCTGTTTTGTTTTTATTCTGACTTATTTGTTTTTATTTGTCCTTTTGTTTTCTAAAGTGTGAAAGAAAGAAAGAAAGAAAGAAAGAAAGAAAGAAAGAAAGAAAGAAAGAAAGAAAGAAAGAAGACATGTAGCTGGATGGGCTGGGGAGATGGGAAGGATCTAGATGGATATGAGGGAGGGAAAACCATTATCAAATTTTTTTATGAAAATTATTTTCACAGTAAAATTTTAAAAATTAAAAAAAAATTAGGCCTTACCATGAGATAACATAAAGCCATGTGCAGGATGGAAACAAGAGTAACTTCATCTGGGGAATATGTAGGAAAGTCTGCTCTAAACAGTGTACAGAAGAACCATCCTTATGAGACAAGGAGGGGTAGAGAAAAACAGTGACAAGGCTCTTGCTGTTGTAGATGAAGAACTGGAAAGACTTGAGAGAAAGAATTGACTGAAACTAGGAAATGAGAATGTAGTGATGATAGAGTAGTTGCCCCACATGTACAAAGTCCCTGGTTTCATCCCTAGCACCAAATTAACTGGGAACATAGCACGTGCCTATAACCCTAACACGTGGTAGAGGTGAAGAGAAGATGAGAAATTCAGAGTCAGAGGAAGTGAGTTTGAGGCCATCCTGGACTACATGAGACATTATCTCAAAAAAAAAAATAGATTATGTTGTATAAATTTTCTTGGAGGATACATGACCAAATATCTATTCACCACCTATAGGGAAATAAAGACTACCCAAAGTAACAATTCCTCAAAAGTCTAACTTTGTGAATAAGTAACTTTCTTGGAACTACTTAAAGGTATATTGTGAGGGATTACATACAGAAACATGAGTGATTACATTGTTGAAAAGCTTACCACAGCATGGGTTATGACTCAGGACAGCCACATCCCTGGTGCCACCTTGCAAGACTTGAAGGTGGGTCAACTGGTCATACAATCTGACCTCCCCAGAAGTCCATAGTGTTTATATAATCATGGGGAGTGGAAGATTTGTGAATCTTGTAAGTTTTGGCAGCTTTCAGAGCTTTAAAATTTCCTAAGTCTTATGAGCCACGAGGAGACCTTGAGGATGGAATGCTTATATTGCTACGTAACAGTTTACATATGTGGATAGGATAAAGAATCTGAGATAGCACTCAATGCTGACTGCTTATGTCACCTTTAACAGTAGGAAACAAAAGAAGTAGCGCATTATGGAGGATCATTGCTTCAAAGTTAAGGTTGGAGGCATTATTTATTCACCTGAGATTGAATCACTAGAAGGGAGTCAAGAATGAAGCTAATTTAGGGCCATGTATTTGATCTAGCTTAAGAGGAACATGAAGAATGAAAAGGTCCCTGACTTAGATATGCCTTTTAGGAACACCTCACTTATGACCAGGCACAGATCTTGCAAAATCTCTAAGGAGTCATCAGACAACTAAAACTAGTAGAAGGCAGTGTATGGGAAACTGAAAGGATTGTATGTTTGAAAGGCAGATGTCAGATGTTGGTAGGAATTTGAAGAAGATTAGAAGCAGCACTTTGGATTTTATTGTGAGCAGGTTGCAGGATTTTATTATGAGCACGTTAGCGACATCTTCCATGGAGCCCTAGGAATAGAAAGGTAATGCAGAATATAATAGGGAAAAGCCTGGGAAATGGATACTGAAGGTGATGAGTCTGGGCCCCACTGTTCTTTTGGGACTGACTTGGAAACAATGAAAAACATAAGATGATGTCATAGTGGCAAAGGACTCTAGGCAAAATTTTGCTGTTGAGGTGATTGGCTCTGCAGAAGAAATGAATGTTTTGATTTCTAGTCATTGAGGAGATGAAGAAAGGAGGCTTGAGCATGTCTGAAAACACAGTGCTTTGTCCCTCATTTCCAATAATCAAGGCACTCCTGAAAAATCTTCCTCATCTCTCTCAAATAGGACCACAGCACTTTGCCAATATTCCTGTGATAAGGAGATAGCTGAGAGAAGTCCCTACCCCAACAACAGGACCCTTTCTACCTCATTAGGTTAAAAATATTGCAGCAACTTTCTTTCTTCTTAAATCGAAAGAAAGAAAGAAAGAAAGAAAGAAAGAAAGAAAGAAAGAAAGAAAGAAAGAAAGGAAGAAAGGAAGGAAGGAAGGAAGGAAGGAAGGAAGAAAGAAAGAAAGAAAGGAGAGAATGAGAGAGAAAGAGAAAGGCAGAAAGAAGGAAAGAGATAAGAGAAGAAGAAAGGAAGAAAGAAAGAAAGAAAGAAAGAAAGAAAGAAAGAAAGAAAGAAAGAAAGAAAGAAAGAAAGAAAGAAGAAGAAAGAAA
>JADRCC010132625.1:0-12957 GCA_019843855.1 Hylomyscus alleni
GAGAGAGAGAGAGAGAGAGAGAGAGAGAGAGAGAGAGAGAGAGAGAAGACAGGGACAGAGAGAGAGAGACAGAGAGAGAATCTGACCTCAGGTTGAGAACTTCAATGAATAAACAGGAACAAACAACCCTTCTCTAGAATATAAGAACATATACACTGTTTAAAAAACAATTGTATGAAATCTGAACATACAATGGTATCAACTGAAGTGTTGAATTCCACATAACTGAAAAGGAAAAATGTTCTTCAGAATTAAACCATCTTTACTGAAGTAGCAGACAGGATAAAGTTAAACAAATGAAATATGCTGAGAAGAGTCTAATGTGGAGACAAACCATCTGGCAAAAGCTCCACTATGCCCACCTTCTCTCTCAGTGTCCTTCCTCAGGGGATTTGAAACAGCTGTGTTGAGATACTAGACCCATAGTTTTCACATTCATCTCTAAAGTAAAACCCAAAATATCTCCAGTACTGCTGATTACAGAGCATTTGGGTGGTTCAGCTTTGAAAAGATGTGCCACACACTGGATTGCTTTGCTTTGAAACAACCAGCTTGTTGTAGCTTTTTTTCCCACTGCTTCTTGGCCCAGATTTTACTTTCAAATTTCCTTGTCTTACTGCTACATTGTTTCTACTGCCGATAAACATGGAATTTCAAGGAAATTTTTCTTAGACATTCTGTTGAGAGGTCTCGATGTTGCACTTGATGGTGAAAATGCGCTTTATGATTAGAAAATATGTGCTAGTTTGTCATGTCGATGGGAAAAGCAATCCATTTAACTTTGTCGACTTGGATTTTATCATACCTAAATTGCATATATGCATACATGTGGTGTGGTGCCGTGGACAATAAATGACCCATGCAAGATAAAGTACCTGCTATGGTTCGTAGTATTATAATCTTTCCTCAGTAAGCTGTAGTTCTTACTGATATTTTTTTGTCCTCTTTTAATGAAAATAAACAATTTTGAACATGCTGTCACATGAACTTGTATCTGTGTATAAAGCACACTTGAATTTTTGATTATTGTGTATTTTATCAGAATTAAACCTAGCAGTAGGCCTCCTAATGTTGTTTATACATCACCAAGAACTTTTCTGAGACCATGTGTTCCTCTATTTCATAGTGTCCAGTAGAGGATGCAGGGATTTTACCAAATTCTTACAAAGCTACACGGATAAAGGAAGGTAAATGGGAAGTATAAAGGCACATGATTCAGAGGTAGCCATTTTTACTTCTTCATTTAGAGAAAGTAATATTTACCTGGAAAACTATTTAATTTTATGTTAGAAGGTTAGTAATAAATATCTTCCAAGGAGGAGGAATCAGCAACCATTTGAAACATTATGATTGTTTAAATAACACTACAAGAAAATGTGAGGCTTAAAAAAATATCACTGGCCTTTGTAGAGATGACCATGAAAAGTGTTAGTGATTTAACAGACCTGACCCAAAGTGTCAAGGACAGTATCCCAAATGTTTGGACAATGTGTTCTCAGAACTTATTTATTATTAGCCATAGTTAAGGACCAAGAATTGAGGATGGAGGATGAGATTGTGATCCTACTCTCTGTAGATATTGAGGGTCATTGCTTTTCCTCATTTACATGGAGAGAGAAATTAAACACTATTAAAATATCCAAAAGGTATTAACCAAAGTAAATGGTGGAAAGTCAAAGAGTGGAACCGATAACATGGAAGATCATTAGCTGGTAAGAGAATTAGGTGAGAGATCGAATAAGTTATTGAATATTAACCAACCCGTTCTAATATATGCTACATTAGAAGCTGGGTAGATGCTGGAACTTAAAATAGTCAAGAAATAAGATTACAGACATGCTAACATGGAATGGGGAAATATCATAAGGTCCCACAGGAGACAGAACTACTAGTAGTAAATGCAGAGGGCAGGAGAAATTCTTCCCCAGAGAAGTACTCCTCAATGGGCTATCCAATATCAAATGATCATCTCTGAAAACATATGTATATCAGTAACTTTGCACAGACTAAGCAGATTGCATTTACATATTTAGAGGTGTGTGTGTGTATGTGTGTGTGTGTGTGTATGTGTGTGTGTGTGTGTGTGTGTGTGTGTGTGTGTGTGTGTGTGTATAACAACAATTGAGAAAAAGAGGCCAGGAATTTGAGAGAGAGCAAGGAAGAGTATGTAGAAGGAGTTTGAGGGGAAAAAAGAGAAGAAGGAAAATGATGCATTTATAATTTTAATCTAGAAAAAATATAGTTGGGTTAAATACCAAAAAAAGATGTGAGATTATGGTAATGAGATGGAAGAAAACAGTTTCTTAAACACATATGAAGGTTACTTAAGGTCCAACTGAATGGAGACCTGGGATGGAGATGAAACATGTAAGTTAGCTTTCATGATTGCTGAGTCTGTATGCAATTCCACTATGTCACCACTGTCTTTCTAATGAGTACATTATCAAATACTGTTTTCAAAACTTGTCTCTTACATGTGTTTGTACCTTCAACAAGCATATAGTCTATTGGAAATAATAGGATAGAATCGAAAGATGTTATAAGTACAGTTTTACTTCTAGTTACTTTAATGAGACTTTCCTACTTGGCTCTGCTGTCAAAAGTAAACAATACCTTATTTTTGCCTAGTGGATACTCTGGTACTCCAAGTTCCAGTTTTAGAATCCATATGACAAAATTTCTAGCATTAGTGATAGTTAATGACCTCTGTTGAGAACTAATATACCCATTTTGCTTGCTGATGTTTTTCATCATGGCTAGCTGATAACTGGTTACATTGGACTTACTTTGAAGCAATGCAGTAAATGTGAATTTAAAGGCTTCCAGATGAGCCAATTCAAAATAGCTGAAGATAATATCTGGAAAATTCAGAATTTTAAAAAATTTTCTATAAACCCAAGAACCACTAACATAAGAAATCACTGACTTTTTTCATTTAGATTAGTCTTGAGGTATGCTATATGTGATCAAGTTAGAGTTTTTCCATGTAATGAATCATGCATACATGCATCATCTTAATGTAGAATTACTTATTTAACTGAAAGTGGAAAGTGTAAGTTACTGCTAATGAATTCCATCCTAGTTTCTCGATATTTCTTAATAGCATTCAGGAATCCATGGCTCTCATTCCCTGTTTAATGATTTTTCTGGATACAGAAGTCAGGGTGGTGGTTTTATATCCCATTGCTATATGATAATCCTCATGCAATGAGGGAGAAACTGAGGAAATAGACTCCAAATGCCTTTGATCTAAAAATTTTATTGCCTGAGGTTTTCTGAAATATACTGTAAAAGACATTAAATAGAACTAGGGAAGTTGACATCTAAATCACATCCAAGCACTAAGTAACAAAAATGTTGACCTCTGTATGGCTAGGATTGATTTCACAACAGTGGAGAAGAACAAAAAGTGTCATTATCATAAAGGTGATTTAGGGATAGAAATCTGACCTTTCTTCATTCTGCATGTGTTACATTATTAAAGACCTGGTAAATTATGGCTCTCCTGAAATGAAATACTGGCATTATATTCCTTGGTGGTTTTCTTCTAGAAAAAAGTCGATCTTTTTTATTTGATGAAGTTTAATATAGATCACCTAACAAGAAAGTGCTGATATCTGAAATAGTAAGTGGCTGAACTCAGGTAGAGGTAATCAAATATTTCTAGGAACAACAACAATAAACCAAACACAAGTTTACTTTGACTCCCTCTAAATATGATGAAGCCTTCTCCTGTAGAGATTGTGGAGCAGGAGCTGGAGGAGATGTGAAATTTGGGTATAATTTTGAACAAGTATTTTGACATGTTAACCAGTCAAAAAATATTTCCAAATGCCTCAAATATGCTCAGTATTTTTATAAAGGCTATATTACCATTATCACAATATATTCCACTCTGTTATTTTACCCTTTGAAAGAAAAAACATAATATGGTCGTTAATTGTGCCCATACAGTATCAAATCAATTGTTCCATTTGATCAACAATTGAGTGAAATTGAATTTTTGGCATGTGTGAAAACTATCTCTACTGCTTTCTATTCATAACATTAAGTTGGTAGAATTCAGCCTACTAGTACTCTAATTTTAGTTAGCCTGGTTTGTGCATGTTAACATAGTGTTTGGTATTTGAAAAAAAATCCCTTAATACCCATAGCTACCTCACATCAACTGAATTGCTTAAGTCATTTTAAGCAAGCGAAAGCGGAACAGGTCAAGCTTTACTTTGGCTCATTCAACTCAAGAATTCAACTCCCAGACAATATCAGTGCCAATATAAATTATGAGCCTAAATAAAATGAATTGTGAGAGGATTAGTTTGAGGACTGATCAAGTATTTGAAGGTGTTCTTTAGTGCTACTGTGATTTCAAGGCAGAGCAGACTAGTATGGTAGTTATCATGAAGCAGGTGTGACTTCAGGGTCATAAATAAATAAAGATGATTACCATCTGTATACTCAGACACAGTATAGTCCTTGAAGTTGGAAAATCCCCATTAGGCCCATCCAGCAAGATTTTTATTACAGGTCAATAAATAATAAGGAAGAGCTGTTGTAGTTGGTAGTCTGAAATAAGAAAAGGAACATGGCTGCATTTAATACTGCTCTTCCTGTTGTGTTTGGCTTTAAGTTTGCATTCAGTTAATGATAATTGGTTTCTCCAGCATGCTCTAGGCCTCTCTTCATAGCAGACTCTTCAATCTCCTTACTCAGATGGCATTTCAGTGCTTAACTGTCTTACTATAGTGGTCTCCTGTGAGGTAATAGCAATAAAGCTAAAACGAGGAAATCATGAATCGCAAGCTTTGGTCATAGGCTATAGCTTTTCTCTGATGTTAAACTTAAGATGCTGATTAATGAGCATTTTATCAGTCAGCCTTATACACAGACACATCCATCCCTTCTTGCTCAGCCTGCAAATGGACCTTACCTACTACCACTGGAGCCTGATGGCACATTGGATTGATAACAAACTGAGTATTATGTATGACTAATTTTTTTTTTTTTTGTTCTAGAGAAATAGGAGTTGATGCAGGAACGTTGGACCTCAGGGTGAATTTAGCCAACTTAATGTTATGTATAGAAAGTAGTAGAGATAGTTTTCATACATACCAAAAATATAATTTCACTCAATTGTTTATCTAATGAATTTGATACTGTATGGGCACAATTAATGACCATATTATGTTTTTCTTTCAAAGAGCAAAATAACAGGACATGGTTATAGATATTAGATAGGATAAGGATATTTGGAGAATTGTCACGTTGTGTGAACATGGAGATGTGTATCTGAAGACACATCCCATTGGCTATTGTTGTGGAGTACTGGATTCCTAATAATACAATGGTGAAAAGAATGTTACATAATGTCTTCAACACTAAATTGCCAAGTTATAACTTTTCTGCTACTGCTGGAAGTCCTAGTTCAGTGATTCTCAACCTTCCTAAAGTTACGGCCCTTTAATACAGTTCCTCATGTTGTCGTGACCTCTACCATAAAATTATTTTCATTGCTACTTCATAACTGTAATTTTGCTATTGTTATGAATTCCAATGGTCTTAGGTGACCCTTGTGAAAGGGTCTTTTGGCTCTCAAAGGGGTTAGGACCCACAGGTTGAGAACCACAGTCCTAAAGGATGGAGGCTCAGGTACCAGTGGCCTTTATCTACTAGGTGTATTAAAGTGAGGAAAAAATTATCATGTTCCCATTACAGATCCAGAACTGTGTTATTCAAAGCAGATAATCTGAGCTATTAAATAATGAGCAGAATTTCTGGTGCAAAAGGCATATATATATATATATATATATATATATATATATATATATATATATATAAAATATTTGTAATGTATTATATGTATATAATATATTTTGGAAAATATTTTCCTAAGAATTTTAAAGATATCTAATTTAATTCCATGTTAGATGCTTAAATATTCCTAGGTCATACCCATCAAGAGATTGTTAACATTTTCTGAATATCTATAGTGATACAGATGTCATTAATTCTGGTAGTTTTCCACTATATAATCAGACAGAAAACTTCACAAGTTTAACACATTTTCTGTAGGTCTCCAGTCTTCTTTCCAGGAGTGACTATCAAGTTCTTCTAGAGACCATGCTTCTCAAGTTTATAGTCTCCTTCTACATGATACTACAAATACCAGCAGTGTCTCATAGAATTCTCTATATTTAATTTTCAGTGAATGTATCTTGTTGGATTGACAATGATGTCATAAAATAGTCTAAAATTCAACACACAGTGTATGATATACTCATTAGCATAGAAGTTAACAGGAATGGAAGATAAATTAGTTTCAGTTGTTAAGAAAAATAATGGTTGGGGTAGCTGAATTCATTTACCAATATGTTTCCTCTTTCTTTGTAAAGGCAAATTCTTACTCTTACTGGGCATTATCCTTTAAGAATGTCATATCTAGTAAACAGTAGGAGCACAATCAAAATAGAATAATTTAGAAACAACATTTTAAGCAATGGTTCCTTGTTTGATCTGTCTTACCAGAAGATAAACTAATAAATAAATAAATAAAATAAACAAACCTGAAAATGTATTTGCTGAAATGACCCTTTACTCAAACCAGGGAGAATCTCTAAAAAAATTTTATTAATGTATAATCTTAATTATTCCTATTAATTTAGGATCTTTACAGGTTCGATAGCTGCCTGCAACTGCTACTGCAGTGTTTTTTTTTTTTTCTTTTTTTGTCCATCTATGGAGTCCAAGATGGTTTGAAGTGAATTTACTGAATAGCTCACCAGGTCTACTGTTTTCTCACTTTCTGTCCCATTTTGTTATTATTCTAAATTGTTTTTGAATGGAAAAGATACAAATACTTTTCATTGTGCACATGGGGCTTCCTCCCACTGAGCACAAAGTAATTGCTGTATTTACCTAGATGGCCTCTGCTGCAGCAGTTATAATGACTATTACTGCTCACTGGGAATCCATTCTGAGTAATAGATTAGGCCAAATTCTATGTCTTGGTCCATTTAGAAGCACACTTTCTTTTGTTGTAGATAATTAATATCACTCTACCACTTGAAAAACCTTCTAAACTGGTCAGTACAGGTGTAGAGAGAACAATTTATTTATCTTTGTGTTAGGTATTCTGGGTAGTACATGCTGGGTTTTATGCACTGCTGGCATTTAGAAAATGATTAATTAAGAAAACACAAACTGTATCCATTGGAACAACCTCCTTCTGCTTCCCTAATACTTCATGGTTTTGGACAATTTCATGGTGCCCCTTCTATCTCAAAGGAGCGTTTTATTTTGACTTAACCAGGAGGAATTTTGTTTTTCATAAAAAAGGCTGACATTTACCAAGTCCTCAAATATTATGGAGCCTTAGGAGGATCTGTAGTACTTGAGAGATGATGGATAGTGTGATAGTGGCTGGGAGATACAGACAATGTTTAAGAAAAGAAGTTGATTTGCGTATGAGTGGCCAGATTGATATCACTGTAGTCACTACATTGAAAACTAATGTTTTTCGTCTTTATTAGTCATGAAACAATAGAAATGAGCCATAGAAGGTGTCATCGACTCATTTTTTGCATCATTTTTTATCTACATTATCATATTATCAGAATCAGTGCAAAAATTAATGTAGTACAGGTCTTTAATTCTTTGCCATTTATTCCTTTGTTTTCAATTTCTGTAATTCTCATATCTTTTCCTTGTTACTGACTTTGTTCAATTACCTCTTAAATCACCTGCTATATATCTGTGAGCATGCTATTATTTGGATTCCATGCCCCCATGTTCTACTTAGAATGGGGGCTACTTTAAATCACCAAGAAACTCCTGAAATAAATCTCTGTTGAGTGTGTCTGCCTTCCACAGTCATTTGCATTTTAATGATTGTTATCTACCCTGCTTTATTCCAAAAGAATTCTCATGTTGTAAAGTGAAGAACTCTGGTAAGTAGCAATGAGGATTATCTTCAGACCCAATTATGTCACATTTAGCTTGCAATACACTGAGCCAGGTCATGTTATATCCATAATGCCAGCCATTATGAGGATAGCAACCAAGGAGAATGTGGTAGTGATAGTTAATTTTAGATGTTAACTTGGTTGTGTCATGGAGTGCCTAGACATTTAGTTAAGCATTATTTTGAGTATAACTGTGAGATTGTTTCTAATTGTTTCTAATTAATATTTGAATGGGTATATTGAATAAATCAAAAGGCCCTCTCTCTAAAGTGTTAGAGACCTGAGGTTTTTTGTTTCTTTTTAAAAGCCCGGTTAAGAAGTAACACTTCCTGCCCTTTTGCTAAGACAGTGGTCCTTTCTGGTTTGTGGACTCAGATGGAAACATTTGCTCTTCTTGAGTATTTAGCTTAACTAGAATTTCTACCACTGATTCTGCTTCTCAGACTTTTAATCTCCTTTTACTTTGAATTTTGATGTCCTATTTTGTATTATGTCAGCAACTGTTTTTAATGGCTTCATAAAAGTATTCATTTCAAATGGATGGTACTTTTCAATTTCAATTTAATTAGGAATCATACATACAGGAAGTAATGCACAAATGAGTCTGTGAACCTGTAAAATCATCAACAGACATTATTAAATGATTGAACCAAATGGAGAAACAAATGTGATCTGGTACAATCTGTTGTTCAAACTAAAAGAATAATCTGCTGAATAGAATCTACCCAACATGGTTGGATTATACAGAGTCCTTGGTTGTTTATCAGTCACTGTCAGTATAAAACAAAATATTCAGAGTAATGTATCATAAAAAGTAATAAAAGAGAAAAATGGCTACAACTTCTTACCTGATCTCAAAAGATTTTATTCATAAGAAGAGAATCCTGTGCCCTAAAGAAATATTAATTCAATTCATGTTCAATTCTTTTGAGGATTGTAGTATATATTCTTCCCTATTGCCTTGCTCTTGCTCTGAATAAATTTCAAAGATGTTTCCCCTCAAAGACAAGCAAATTAAGATTTTCACTTTTTGCCTCAAAAGCTAACCATGTCACTGTTGTCCAGAACAGTGTCAGAAAGTGAGTTGACTATAGTAGGTAGACTGAAAAAAAAATGCAGAGCAAAAGAAAGCAAAATGAAAACACCAGCTTTTCAAGGGGGCATTCAAGTGTGGTGAAGAAAGCAACTTAGAGCATATAAGAAAGAAAATTGTTGAGTTTCAGGGTAAGCTAATGTAGCCCTGCACTTTGATGCTTTGGAAATTTCCATTGCTAATTGTTATATGTAGGGTGACACGTTTTATCATTGTGTACTCTGTACAATAGTATATTATGCTAGATTGAAATATTTGTCAAACTCCAGGGCAAGAGTAGAGAAATTAAATTGGTAATAAAGATTGCTCTCATGTGACCTTTCCTCTTCAATTTTACTGTATAAGACATGCCCGTGAGTTAATGTGAAAATTCTGTAATCTAGCATTCATCTCTACCTATATCTATCCATCCATCTATCTATCTATCTATCTATCTATCTATCTATCTATCTATCTATCTATCTATCTATCTAAACTGTCTTCATTTTATGGTCATGCACAGACTAATAATGACAAATTTTTTTTTTTTCTGAAGGCTCTGGTCATAACACTTGAATGATAATGCTCCAATTGACAGATTATGGCATTTAGTCACAAAGATATGGATATTAGAAGTTCACCTAGGACTGGAGCTGGGAGGGAGGTGAATAGGATGATACTCTCAGGCAGGAAGAGAGAAATAATTTCTCTAATGTTACATCAGTTCCTTGTCTCTTTGCTGCAAAAATTAAATGCATCACAACAGCAACTTCAGGATTTCTTTATCTTGCAGTTTGAGCCTACTGTGGCAGAGATGACATGATGGTAGGATCCCGAGGTATCTGATTACACTGAATTCTCAACCAGAAAGCTAAGAGAGAAGAATTCTGGTGCTTTTCCTCATTTTTCACTTTTTATTCAGTCCAGGCTTTAGTCTATAGAATAAAGTCACATTTAATATGCTTCTTCTTAGGGTTTATAACGCATTAGTGATTAGCTCCAAGTAACCAATAATGCCTTAGTGTTGCATTAAGGAAAGAAATAAAAGCAGTCATTTAGCGAAGAATATGTTCAGATTTGAATTCTCTACTTGATGATTCCTCTGTTTTCCTTCTTTGTGTGTGTTTGTGTATGTATGCGTTTGTGTGTCTTTGATAAAAGGTTTCATTCTGTGTTTGACAGCATAGAAAGCATTACATGGGGGAAGTAGTGGGACATCTTATAGGAATCTTTAGGAAACTTCTGTAAGGGATTAAGTCACTGGCTCTAAATGATCCAGATAACAAACATCATTGTTTATCAACCAATAAGCACAAACGAATGCTTTCAACCTTTATGCTAGATTTTAGGAAGCTGCTTTCAACTTCTGTATTTGCTGCTTTCAGCAAATAATACATATGCATTATTCTAAGTCTGGAGCATGGAATAGTACATAATTAAAAATAGTAGTTATGTATTATCTTAGATTGTAAAAGCTGATTACATAAGGAAACCTACACAAGTAGAGTTGATTGTAATGCTACATTGCTATCCTAAAGGTAGCTTAAAAAACGTTTGAATACACAGTGGGCTAGCAGTCTTAACTGACTTCAAGATGTATTATCAACTTTCACTGTGAAGTCTAGCCAAAGTTCCAGTCTCTTTGTTTTCAGATTACTGTGTCATCATACCTCAATTAGCCTAATCTTGGTACTCCCTCTCACAGAGGTTTAGAGACCAGTGTTTGATGAATCAAGATTTTGTCAAGTTGACCATCAATATAAACCTTCAGTGGCAGGTATAAAACCACCAGCTCATGTTTACAATAAAAACTAGAATGGTTAAAGTCAATGTTTTTACCATTTTTAAATTATTTGCTTATAAAGCTGGAAGAAGCTGAGGAGGAGGGTGACTCTGTAGAAGGACTAACATCTCAATTAACCTGGACCCTGAGATCTCTCAAACACTGTACCACCAACCAGGCAGCATACACTAGCTGATGTGAGGCTCCCAACACATATAGAGCAGAGAGGACTGCTGGGGTCTGAGTTTAGTCAGAGAAGATGCACTTAGCCCTCAAGAGACTGGAGGCCCCAGGGAGTTTAGAGGTCTGGTGGGATAAAGGTGGGTATGGGGACATCCTCGTGGAGAAAGGGGTGGGGAGGAGGTATGGGCTGTGGAACAATTGGAGGGTGTACTGAGAGGGGAATAAAATATGGAGTTTAAAAAAAATATTTGAAAAAGAAAAATTATTTACTTATATATACTTCTATACTTCCTTACTGGTTATATATATATCTAGGACGTAGTACTTATTGTTGCTTGGTGGATATGCAGAAATTATTTTGAAGGAGATAGTCCTATGATTTCTTTCCACTTTTGCCAGATAAATAATTTGAGTTCATATTGATATAGTGTGTTGAACATAGACTTCTAGCACTTGTATGTGAATCTCTGCAGTGCTATCTCTCATATTGGCTTTGTTCCTTTGTTTTTGAATCCATGAAATAAACATTTCAATTTGACTCATTTGGTTTTGCTTTTTTTGTATCTTTAGGAATAATCTAAATATTAATTCTTTCTCACCTTTCTTTCCTATCTTTAGGGACTCTTGGGAAAATAGTGAAACATCACCACCAACAAAACAAAAATAATCACTGACAGTAAAAATACCTGAGTTAAATCAAGTCTAACAAAATGTTCTATATATTATTATTCCAAATTGATGCAGAACTATTTTAATCCAAACAAAATCAAGGGGATGTGCTGCAAAAATTATATGAATTATTAATAAGTCTACTTGGTTTTCTGCAACAATCCTACAAACCAAGTGGCTTATAAACAACAGAAATGTATTACTTCATTCCCCCCCCTGGAAGCTAGCAAGTTCATGATCAAAGCACTGGAAGATCTGGTGACAAGCAAGGGTTTGCTTCTCAGACTGTAGTCTTTGCTTTGACCTCTATGTTGCAGAAGGTTAAGGAAGTCTCTCAGGTCTCTCCTAAAAGCATTGATCTCATTCATGAAGGGTCCTTCCATCATAGTCACCTCTTAACCTATTGTGAGAGCATTGTCAACTTGGGGGCTAGGGTTTCAATGCCTAGATTTTTGGGTAATATAAACCTTTAGGCTTAATCCACAATATTCTCCAAACAAATATATTTGCTTCTGGTAAGTAAGACTTTTTTTCAAAGATTCAAGATAAAACCTTTTTACTTAAACTGTCACTCAAATGTTTACTCTCAATTAAGAAGGGCATCCCTAACTCAGTACAGCCAACCTTACTACCAAGCAATCAACCCTAGACACTATTAATGGGAACCAAAAGGCCATAGGTTGGGGAGAATTCCTTAGAACATTGCCAGAGGTTTAAGAATATATAATTTTTAAAAATACTTAGGCTGTGATGACATATAATTTGGAACTCATCAGCCTTCTTTTCTAGCTACATTTACCTAATCATCTTGCTGACTTCTGCTCTATTCAAACTTTCAGTTCAGAAAAAGAAATCCCCTATAATTATTCTACATTTCCCTCATCTTTTCCTCGTGTATGATCAGTGAAGTTATTACACTCTTATTTCCAGCAGAAGTGGATTAAGGTTCTGATTTTGTGTTTGTCTAGCAAAGGAAACATTGGGCAAGAAAGTAAGGAAAGGGTTGTAAGAGTCAAATGATCAGGACGCCTGCTACAAGAGAGTATCTTCTTCTTCTTTCTTTCTTTCTTTATTTTATTATTTTTTATTAGATACTTTGTTTACATGTCATATGATTTCTCCTTTCTCAGTTGCCCCTCCAACATACAAACAAACAAACAAGCAAATAAACAAAAACAACAAGAACAAACCCGTTTCCCTCTCCCCTCCCCATGCCTGCCACCCCACCCTCTCCCACTTATTGGCCCTGGAATTCCCCTACACTGGGGCACAGAACCTTCACAAGGCCAAGG
>JADRCC010132626.1:0-14308 GCA_019843855.1 Hylomyscus alleni
TCTCTCTCTCTCTCTCCTTCTCTTCTCCTCTCCTTCCTCTCCTTTCCTTCTCTCTACTTGACTGGCCTATTTTCTCTTTTCTATAATAAAATATCTCATTTATACATTGCCTCCTTTATAACTAATGTGCTGTGCAGCTCCAGGGCCTTCAGCAGCAGAGAGAGACCCAGGCTGCAGCAGCAAGTCACCAGGCCCCACAGCTTATGAAGCATGTCCCAGGCCAAATACCTTAATGTACCAAAGCCAAGAATGGAAACAAGCATGTCTTTGTTAAATATGCTTATATTATTTTTCTATTTTATCAAGGAATTATTGGTTTGCAATAATATTGATCACATGGCAGAACATGACATATCCAGAAAGCAAAACAAAGAAAAAGGAAAGATCCAGGGTTCCAAAATCCACTTTTCTCATATTATTCTTTATGAAGGTCCCACAAACACACACATACATATGCACGTACATGTACATGGCCACATCCATGTCTACATCCACATCTACATCCACAGAAACACAGACACACAGACACACACACAGACACATAGACACACACATAGACACACAGACATACACACACACACACATATATATACACACATAAACACACACACACACACACACATATATATATATATATATAAATGTCGGGACTAAGTTATTAAACTACTGATCTTTGGTGAGACTTAGGACTCAGAAAAGGAATAATTATTCAATGGTGTAAACAAGACATTGCTTGTTGCACCTGGAAATAAGAAATTTACAAAAGCCATTTAAAGGCTGAATTTGGCTTCTTTGCATTTTCTTGAGTTTAAGAACCTGTTTTCTTTACTGTTGCAAATGTCTTACTCATCAGTGTCATTATTATGCAAATCCAATGTTGACCTATTTTTCTATCCCTGAAAAATATGTTCTTAGTTTTTTTTTCCTCACACTAAGACAAATTTATTCATAACTACTTGAAGTGTTACCAACCCCAGGGCCTCTGCATGCTAATATAAATCAAAGTGTGATGCCAAGGGGTAAATTGTGGAATTTCATAAGCCTCCTTTTAGCAATAGTATTCTTTCTGCCCCTTGAATTGCATCTTTCAAGTGTGCAACTTGAAAGTTAACTTACAAGACTCATTCAATTATTAGAGATATAGTATCTTCTGTTGTTCTTGATTTATTTTTCATGTGGCTTGCAAAGGTTTTTCACATTGGAATACCAGAAATTAATTATTTCCATTCCTTATATCGTGTGATCTATGCCATATCTACTCGTATGGAATCAAATGTTTTATTGCAGAGTTAGTGGGCAAATATGTATTGCATGCATTCATTATTAATGAGTCTCTTATCACAGCTCATGAAAGACTCAGGAAAGATGCTGAAGAGACTGAGAGTAACATGTAGAATAGTTTCATACATAACAGGCTTGGAAATTAAGATCAGATAGATTGAAAGTTAAAGAAGATCATTTGTTTTTACAGCACTCAAGAAACTTTTTAACTTTCCTTTTCTATAAAAAGTTTAAATAACACAATGTTTTAAGTATTTAATACAAAATAAACAGGAACTAAATGAAAAGTTTAGAATTCATTTAAATTTTTTAGCATTGTTGATAACTAGATTGTCTTATCAGTCAAACAGAATTATTTTTAACAGATAAATTATATTTATAAAGATAGAAATATTTATGATTACAAAATTAAGTATTTAAAGATTACAAAAACCCATTACTATAAGCAAATTCTCTTTAATTTTTCATACCAATCTTTGTCAGAACTGTGCCAGTATTCTATAAATTGCATCCTAACTTTAATTGTTCAGTTTGTCATTCTTGATTATATAGTCAATAAATATTTGAATATTCTATGTGTCACTGCCATATTTGCAACTGCATATAGTAGTAACAAGTACTAGGTTTTTATTATGTAACTCTCAAGTTCAAAGCAAGCAGAAAGTTAGCAAATATAATAAAAAAAAAGCAAGCAGTATAATAAGCAAAGATCTGAAAATTGCTGTAAGTAATAGGAATATATACGTACAAAGTAATTACAAACAGGTTGTTGAAAGTCATGTCACATGGTAAGATGAATAAATTAATTTCCTATACAATATGAGGACACACAAAAGTACCATTTTTCCTTATTACAATATGTAAGAACTGAGTCAGGCAGTTTTCTTCCATTAACAAGTTTGATTATAAGCCATTAGTTTCTCAGTTTCAAGTAAAAATAAATTAAATTTAAATGTTTATTTTAGAAATCTGTTCTTCAGTCAAGCAAACATTTTCAAATCTATTCTTTTAAGTCATATATTAATTATAATGCTAATTGAATCCAGAAATGCATTTTAGGGAAACTTAAGTAATGTTAAAATGCACGAATTAAAAGTCTTTTTATATGAATATTCACAAAGATTAAATATGATCAGAAATAAACAAATCTGGCAATCTATCCCCATACTTCCCCTTTCTATTTACAAATATTTTCCTAAAATCAAAATAAAGTTATAAGAATTTGAATAATCTTATTTATGAATGTGACTCTGACCCATAGTTATCATCAAAACAACATAATCTAGCTTTTGTACTTAAAATAAGCCAATCTGTTTTTTTTTTAATTTTATGAGTTGAAATAACACAAACTTGAAAAATATTTTGCTAAATCTTAGAGCTTTAAGTTCATTGCTGGCAGGCTTTAAAGTATACACATGCACAACATTTTTGAAGAGAGAAGATAAAGTTTGCCTAACAAAGCAGGTTTATGAAAATTCCTGTTAGATCCATGTAGTAATGTCATTTTAATTTAAGTGGTTTGATACCTATAACTTACCATGTCATAAGTCAGAGTACCAATTTTATTCGCAAAGACCAAAAAGGAGGCTGTGAAAATCTGAATAAAATTATTCATGATTACAAGAATAGCACTTTATAGAAATGATTTCAGGCAATATTTGGGTGACACTGAGGCTTGTTCCTTAATGAAATGATACTTTGTTCTTCTTCAGCATCTGAGTTTTCTGAATGTAAAATGAAGAGCTTATTTCTTTTAAGAATTAAGTGTTAAGTATTATGAATTGACGGTTATATTACACATTGTATATAACTTTTATTTTCTGCTCTCTAAATGGTATCTCTCTTCTCAGCTTTCTGTAAAACTGATCATTCTTGTGACATAAAGTGGAAAAAGATAAAGCATGCTCTTCAAAGTAACAGAATTTATGAGTTTTATGAATGGGAATGTATGATTGTTTTAGTAAAATGTTTTGACTAATAAAAATAATATTTAATTAATGATGAGAAAGATTCAAATCTGTAGGTGCGATTCAGGTTTAAAGAAATGAAACCTAACTTACCATAACTGTGCTGTGAGAGGCTATACCCAGTAGCTGACTGAAACAGATGCAAAGACCCACAGCCAAACATTGGATGGAGCTGGGAAAGTCTTATGGAAGATTTAGGGAAAGGATTGATTGATGGACCCCATAAGAACACTAACAGAGTCAACTAACCTGGACCCTTGGGCTCTCAGAGACTGAACCACCAACCAAAGTGTTTAGAGGGGCTGGACTAGCCCTTACTCCAACCCCAACCTCTGCACAAATGTAGCAGATATGCATCTAGGTCTTCATGTAGGTGACCCAAAAACTGGAGCAGGGACTGTCCTTAAATTTATATCCTGCCAGTGGATCCTGTTCCTCTAACTGGTCGGGCTTGTCCAGGCCTCAGTGGGCAAGGATGTACCTAGCCTTGCAGAGACTTTCACCCACTCAGAGGAAAAGGGGAGAAGAAAGGAAGAAGTGCGTGAGGGAGAATCTGAAGGAGGTAACAATGGGGCTATAAAGTGAATAAATAAACAAACAAACAAATAAATGAATAGAAAAAAGAAACAAAACATAATGTAATAGTTACTATAAATTCCTTTTCATCCTTGCTTCACACTTGACATTTAAATGTTTAATCCAGAGGATAAGTAATCAAAAGTATGATCATCAGCTTACCAATTATATTTAGATTTTAATTGTTACTAACTTGTTACTGAGTACATTGCTTTATAAAATTTTAGAATATCTAGTTGACAAAGAAACATGAAATATGGTCCAGTTATAATAATTTGACTTGACATAGGCATAAATTGTGTTTTTTAACAAATTCAAATTATTGAACATATCCATTATCACCTGCAATACACTATACATTATATCTCCAAAGGTCAGTTGTATTATGGATAAAAGTTTGTCTACTTTGTTCAAGAAATCTGTATTTATCTGAACATCAACTTGTTAAGAATTGTTGTTCCTCTACATGCCTTTAAGAATTAAGATTTTTTGGCTTTTTGTTTTAGAGACAAGATTTCTGTATGAAGCCCTCTCTGTCCTGGAACTCACCCTGTAAAGCGGGCTAGGCTTAAACTCAGAGATGTTCCTGCCTTTGCTTCCTGGGTGCTTGGATTAAAAATGTGTACCACTACTACTTGGCTATGAATTAAGATTTTTAAATATCCTGTATATAGTGATATTACACAGTACTTAATCTTTCATGTCTAGAATATTTCAGTTAATAAAATATATTCACATTAACTCATGTTGTCCCACATTATATCATTTCTTTTAATGACTAAATGATGCTACATAAACATATGTTTTCTTAATATGTGTGTGTGTGTGTGTGTGTATGTGTATATTTTTGTGTGTGTACTACCAGTACAAAATGCCCAGACTTCGGAAGAAGATATCATATCAACTGAACTGGAATAATGAATGATTGTAAGCCCTCAAGAGGGTGCTGAAAATGAAACATGGATTTTCTACAAGAACTTCATATACTTTTAACTGCTTAGTCATGTTTCCAGTGTCCTCATTATTTAATTTTTTTAATACTGTATTCATTCACATCAATATACATTTATATTTTTCCATATATTAGATACTGTGGAAACTGCTATAGTTAACAGGGCTTACAGGAATTTTTTTAACAATATTGACTATTTTAAAATGGTATTGTTATCTCATGTGTTTTATTCTATCTTCATTCATTTCAGTAACCCTGAAATTATTTTCTGTAGTGGTTGTACTAATTTAGATTCACTGAAAGGTCAAAGTATTATTAATTTTTTTACTCTTATTATGAGATGTTATCTTACTGTGATTTGTGTATTGCTTTAGTAATTATTGTGGTTGAGAAACTTTTTTCACATAAACCTGTAAGGTATTTCCATATCTTTTGTTTGAAAATTTTTATTAAAGATTTCTTTATCAAATTTAAATCACATTATTTGTGTATTGTCTATTTTGTTTACTCTTATGTTGTGTGCATTACTTATAAATTTTGAGCATTAAGTTATCATTAGATATAAGATTGCTAATATTTTCTCCTTTTCCATCAGGGGACATCATTGATCAATGTTCCATTCCTCTTACAAACTACCCAAGAAAAAAGAAATTAAAGGAAGAAAGTTTGATATTTACTCATGGTTTCATATATTCATATTCAGATATGATTTTTGTGGAATTATTGTAAAAAATAGAAAGAGGGAGAGGGAGAAAGGATCTGGGGGCATTATCTGACTTTCTAAGGCCTGCTGTAAATATCTTCTAGAATACAATTTATTTTATTTTTATTTTTAAATGTATACATAATTTTATTGTTTGTCATTTTCAATTTATTGTTGGTTGATTGATTTACATTCTAGTCATTGTCCCCCTTAGTCTCCTCTCCCACAGATTCCTTCTCCCCCTTGCCTCTGAGAGGGTGCTACACACACACACACATACACACACACACACACATACACACACACACACACACACACACACACACACAGCCTCTCATTTCCCTGGGCCCTCAAGTAACTCAAGGATTAAGCACATCTTCTCTCACTAAGGCATGACCAGGCAGATCTCTGTTGTAATTTTGCCAGAGTCCTCTGAGTGGCCTTTGTGTGCTCTTGGTTTGAGGCTCAGTCACTGGGAGCATCCTAGGGTCTGAGTAAATATGACTAATGGTCTTCCTATGGTGTGGATCTCCCCTTCAGCTTCTTCAGTTCTTCCCCTAATTCAGCCAAAGAGGTCCCAGACTTCAGTTAAATGGTTAGATGTAAGTATTTGCTTCTGTCTCATTCAGCTGCTGTTATGGCCTCTCAGGGGACAGTCATGCTGGTCTCCCATCTGTAAGCACATTATACATCAGTAATAGTGTCAAGACTTGGTGTCCTCCCATGAAACAGATCCCAGTTTGGGACAGTAATTAGACTTCCTTTCCTTTGGTCTCTTCTCCATTTTTGTCCTTGCAATTCTTTTAGACATGGACAGTTCTGGATCAAAAATTTTGACTGTGGGTAAGTAATCCTCTCTTTCAGTTTGAGGCCCTTTCTATCTCCTGGAGGTGGACTCTTCAAGTTCCCTCTCCCCAGTGTCGGGCATTTTCGTTAGGGTAGCGCCCATTAAGTCCTTAGAGTCTCTAGAAGTTCCTCCCACTTCCCACCTCCTGATGCTGCTTATCTTTATTCATTCTCTTGGCCCTCTGGGCTTCTCTCCTGCCCCCACCATCATGTTCCCCCTTTCCACTCCTCTTTCCCTCTTCCACCCATGCCACTTCCTCTCTCTGCCTCTCTTGATTATTTCCTTTCTCCTTCCAAGCAGAATTCAAACATCCTCACTTGGGCCTTTCTACTTGTTACTCTTCTTAAGGTCTATAAGTTGTATCTAGGTATTTTGTACTTCTTGGCTAATAACCACTAATCAGTGAGTACATACTATGTACCATGTACGTTCTTTTGGGTCTGAGCTACGTCACTCAGGATCTTTTTGAGTTCCATCTATTGACATGCAAAATTCATAGTATCCTCATTTTTAATAGCTGAATAATATTTCATTATGTAAATACATTACAATTTTGTATCCATTCCCCTGTTGAGGGACATTGGGGTTGTTTCCCAATTCTGGCTATTACAAATAAGGCTGCTATTGACATGGTGGAGCATGTGTCCTTGTGGTATGGTGGGCATATTTTGGGTATAAGCCCAGGAGTAGTATAGATGGGTCTTCAGATAGATCTACTTCCAGTTTTTTGAGGAACCATCAAATTGATATCCAGAATGGTTCTACCATTGTAATCCCACCAGCAATGTAGGAGTGTTTCTCTTTATTCACATCCTCGCCAGCATGTGCAGTCACTTGACTTTTTAGTTATCAACTTTAGTTTGTAAAAGCCTTCTAATTTTGGATAGTACCCCTTTTTTTTTATTTTTGGCTTTTATTCTCTGTGTTACTAATATAATATACAATCATAGTCATAACAATGTCAAGGTACATTTTTTCCTCTGATAATTTTGGAATTATCAGTTGCCAATTGTACATTTTAGTTTTTAAACAATTTAGAGGTAATTTCTATACATTTTCAAAATATATGAATTTGCCATTTAAGGATAAATATCTCTATAATATTAAAAATATTTGCGCATTCAATGCAATATTTCTCAAAATTTCAGTCTGATTTTGCACAGAAATAGAAACACAATCCTATAAACTGTAGATAACACAAAAATTTAATTTGCATATTTCCATAAGTAATCAAATCAATTCTGAAAGAGAAGAGCAATGAAAGCTTGAATTAACCACATTATTGATTTCAAATCATATTACAAAGCTGCAATATTAAAAGTATAGCAGAGTTCAAGAACTGGAGAAATGGTTCAGTGGTTGACAGTGCTTGCTGTTTTTTCTTTTTTTTTCTATACTTTCTTCATAATACTCCAGCTAGGTTCTCAGCACCCAATTATGTAGTTCATAAATGCTTCTAGATTCTGGTACAGAAGCCTTATGTCTGTTTTTTCCTCTGGGAATACACATACACACATATAGATATATAATTTAAAATAAAGAAATAACTCTTAAATAGTCAGTATAAATTATGAACCTACCTCTCTCAGTGTTGCCAAAAATATACAATAGGGAAAGGAATACTCTTCAGTATTGGTTGGGTATTTATTACCAAAAAGTTGGAACTATGAACTATACTTTTAAAGAGTTTATTAAAATTTCTACATATTTTAATTCATTTATTTTCTTAAAATTTTGTTATACTCCTCTTTATTTTCTTTCCCTTTGTACCTTAAATTAACAACTTTTTGAAAAGCAAGAAATGAAAATCAATAGAGAGAGATATAAAAATGTAGACAAAGGTTATAAGAATGAAACAAAAATGACATACAAAAAGTACATAATCCGCATATTATTGACCAACTAGTTCTGGCCATATGGTCTGCCATGGAGTTTGGTTGATATAGCCAGTGTCATCTTTTTGAAAACTATTACCTTTCTTAGCAGATAACAATTTTGAATAGTTCTGGATTAGGGCTATCATTTGCAAATAGCCTTTTGTTTAAGGGTGGGACTTAGTTTCTACTTCCCTTTCTCAGTGATGGAATATTGTATGTTTTGGCCAGTACAATTCTGTGGATGTTGTGATAGTCTATAGGTGTTTAAATATGAGTATCATTAATGGAGTGATATCTGGAAGGCAATGTTTCCTTAAAATTTTTCATCACTGCTGGCTCTTATAACATTTCTATATTCTCTTCTGATATATTATTGGGACTAAAGGTATGGGGTTGAATAGAGTATTACATTTATGGACAAGTGCTACTGCAAGAAAAAGCTTCTTCAATGGATATTGAACATTGCTCTGACAGGATACATGGGGTTCAATTCAATGTTCTTATATCTGTTAAGGCTTGTTTTGTGTCCCATTATATGGTCAGTTTTGGAAAAAGTATGATGAGGCGCTGAGAAGAAGGCATATTCTTTCATTTTAAGGTAATATTTTCTATAGATATCAATTAAATCCATTTGGTTTATAACTTCTGTAATTTTCACTATGTCTGTATTTAGTTTCTCTTTCCATGATATGTCCATTAATCAGAGTGGGTTGTTGAAGTCTCCTACTATTATTGTGTGAGGTTCAATGTGTGATTTGTGCTTTAATACAGTTTCTTTTACAAATATGGGAGCCCTTGCATTTGAACTATAGATAATCATAATTGAGAGTTCATCTTTGTGGATTTTTGTTTTGATATGTATGTAATGTCCTCCCTTGTCTTTTATGACAACTTTTGGTTGAAAGTATATTTTATTGAAAACTAAAATTGCTACTCCAGCTTGTTTCTTGGGACCATTTGCTTGGTAAATTGTTTTCCAATCTTTTACTTTGAGGTAGTATCTGTCTCTGTCACTGTGGTGTGTTTCCTGTATGCAGCAAAATGTTGCATCCTGATTACTTATCCAATCTGTTAGTCTATGATTTTTTTTAATTAGGAAATTGAGTCCATTGATATTGACAGATATTAAGGACCAATTATTGTAGCTTTCTGTTATTTTTGTTGTTAGAGGTGGAAATAACCGTTCTCTTCTTTTGGGTTTATTGTAAGAAGACTAATTTCTTCATTTTTCCTGGGAATATTTTTCTTCCTAGTGGTGAAATTTTCCTTCTGTTATCTTTCTGGGAGCTGGATTTTTAGAACGATATTGTATAAATTGGTTTTTGTCCTGGAATATCTTGGTTTCTCCATCTATGGTAATTGAGAGTTTTTCTAGGTATTGTAGCCTTGGCTGGCATTTTTGTTATCATAGGGTCTGTATGATATCTGACCAAGATGATCTGGCTTTGAGAGTCTCTGTTGAGAAGTTTGGTGTAATTCTGATAGGTCTGCCTTTATATATTACTTGACTTTTCTCCCTTACAGCTTTTAAAATTCTTTCTTTGTCCTGTGCATTTCATGTTTTCATTATGTTATAGGAGGAATTTCGTTTCTGCTCCAATCTCTTTGCTATTCTGTAGGCTTCTTGTATGTTCAAGGGCATTTTCTTTAGGTCAGGGAAGTTTTCTTCTATAATTTTGTTGAAGATGTTTACTGGCCCTTTAAGTTATGAATCTTAGCTCTATTCTATACCTAATATTCTCAGGTTTGTTCTTTTTATTTTTGTCCTGTATTTCTTGGAGTGTTTTGGGTTAGGATTTTTTTCTTTATGTATTTTCTTTGACTGTTTTTCAATATCTTCTATGGTATCTTCTTTACCTGAGATTTGCTTTTCTATATCTTGTATTCTGTTGGTGATACTTGTATCTGTGACTCCTGCTCTCTTTCCTAGGTCTTCTATCTCCAGGGTTGTCTCTGTCTGTGTTATCTTTCATGTATATATTTCCATTTTTAGATCCTGGATGGATTTGTTCAATCCCTTCACTTGTTTGATTATGTTTTCTTGTTTTTCTTTAAGAGATTTCTGTGTTTCCTCTTTAAGTGCTTCTACTTGTTTACTTGTATTCTCCTGTATTTTTTAAGGGAGTTATTTATATCTTTCTTAAAGTCCTCTATCATCTTCATGAGATGAGGGTTTGGATCTGATTCTTGTTTTTCAGGTGTCTTGGGATATCTAGGGCTTACTGTGTTGGGAGAACTGGTTTCTGATTTTGCCAAGTAGCATTGGTTTCTGTTGCTTATGTTCTTGTGCTTGCCTATCACCACCTTGTTGTTTCTGGTATTAAGTGGCCTTGCTGTCTCTGACTAGAGTCTGTTTTTCCTGTGATCCTGTGATCCTGTGATCCTGTGATCCTGTGATCCTGTGATCCTGTGATCCTGTGATCCTGTGATCCTGTGATCCTGAGATCCTGAGATCCTGGGTTTTTCAGAGCTCCTGGGAGTCAAGCTGCCTCTAGGCATGGGTGGAGTGGGTGAAGAGCCACAGCCCAGAGTCTGCTCTAGTCAAGAGCAACCTGAAAGGGACATGTGTCTCTGGATGAACAGAGGTCTTTGCTTTCCCTGGGTCCAGGAAGTCCCAATTAATCCAGGTATTGGGGTAGAGGTTGGGGCATCACCTGTGATCCTGGGTGTGTCAGAATTCTGTGAAGTCAAGCTGCTTCTGGGTATGGGATTATACTTAATTTTTAAAATATTAACTAAAAACTGAAAAACATTCAAAGACTTATACAAAGTGATTTTCATTAAATTATACTCAAGATAAATGATAGAAAAAATGGGGTACAAAAATTTACATGAGGAAAAGTGAAGAGTATGAAGCTGATTGCTTTTTCAATTTATAAATAAAATCGTATTTACAGGACATACAATATTTTACAAAGTATTATGGTTCTACAAAAACTCCTTGTTGGTGATCTATTATAATAGTTAAAGAATCAAAATCAAATGGTGATACAGCAACTAGGAGTATGGATCAGTGGAATAAAAACTTGACTTGTGTCTCTTAACCTCGTCTTTACTCTTATCTCTTGCTCCCTCTCTCCTCCTCCCTTTCCTCTCTCTCCATGTGGACAAGGCTGGCCTCTACGTTTTTACCTTTTTTTCTCTCTCTCTTCTACAATAAATGCCTTAAGGTCACGAAAAAAAACATTATCCACATGCACAGGAATCAGAGTGACAAACCCTATAACACACAAACTGAGAAATCTTGGTACTTCCCTATAAACCCAGAACTTTGGAGATAAAACCAGAAGATTCCTAGGCAAGCTGGCTATATAGACTTGCTGGAATTAGTTTACTTGCCTAAATAAAGTGAATAGGAATTATGGAAGACACTCCGATGCAACCTGTAGCAACCAGTAGAGAGGATCACCCACTGGACACAGGAGTCCACCAAGCTTGTCTCCCTCCCATTCAGGAGAGACTCAGTAGATACAGTAGGTAGAAAGTATATGCAAGTTTGCACATAGCTGGATTCTGTTCCCACTTGAATCATAGCATCCCATGAGGACAGTAAATAGAGATAAAGTTTTCAGGAGTGACCTAGTAACACTGGGTTAATTTAATCACTCAATGGGAAGAACACATTGCTCTCCATACTGTGAGTCATTTGAGAATCTTCTTTCTCTGCACCTACCTGTCAATTGGTTTCTAAATTTCATGGGCAATTACAGAACTGCTGATTGGCCATTTGACCCAGATCTTATGGTGAATAAAGGGAGGCAAAGATGTCAATAAAATAATGAAAATGGACATAGTGGCTGTTTAATTGCTGGGAAGTTACTTTATAGGAGATAAGTATCTCCTGCTTTATCATCACAACCACATCTAAAAATAGTTGTTTTTATTCTTGTATTTCCTTAAGGAAACTGGAGCTTAGACAGGTATTAATACATCTCAGAGATGAGCATACTGTCATGGTCCCCACTTCTAAACCAGGCAATTGTTCTTATATTTCCAATAGGGTAACTGAGTCTTGGAAGGGTGTTGCTGCATCTCAGAAGTGATGTTACTTTCATGGTTCCCATTCTCAAGCTGGGCATTGGAAAAACATGTCTGCCAATGAACAAATTTGACATAATTAATTGTTGATTTAATATGAGCTTTACCCTATAGAGTCATGTTATTGAACATCTGGTTTCACAGATAGTGAACTGACATGGATGGCTATGGTACCTTTCAAAGTTGAAGCCTCACTGGGGTAAATGAGCTACTAGGCCAGACTTTGAAGTTTTTACACCCTGGAAAAAATGGCTCAAAGGGCAAGAGCATCTGCTGATCTTGCATATGACCAGAGTTCAGTTCCAAGCATATACCTCAGGAGGCTCATGACTACCTATAACCCCAGCTCTAGGTCATCTGACACTCTCTTGTTACCTCCATGCTGTGGACTTACTTATACAGACAGACAAACATATCTACTCATCAGTAAACAACCAATGTCTAAGAAAAAAACAAAACAAAATATAGGCCAGTTCCATTTCCTGATCACTGTCTGCTTCTTGACTCTAGACTCAGTGTGACTAGTTGATTCCCATTCCTGATGCTGTACCTTCTGTACCATAACAGAATTTATCTCCTCAAACCATGACTCATAATAAACCCTCAGTTGCTAAAATCGATTCTTGTTAGATATTTGATCATCTACAGTGCAAAAGGACATAATCCAGCCCTGAGTTTGCTGTCATCTCTGCTGCTCTTGTACTGTGATAATGGAAATTATGTGAGACATACTTAAAGTACAAACTTCACTATCCTTAAAACGTTTGTCCTGAATCACAGCCAGTATGGGTGAAAGTTGGGTAGTAGCACCAATGGTAGAAACTGTATCCTCTCAGCCAAATTTTAACCCAGTTCTCCATGGTAAATATTTGCTAACCAGACTCTAGGATTCTGAGGGAATGTTATCTCCTGGGGTTGGGTTCATTTCCACAGCACAGGAGAGATCCCACTACTGACCAAATAGCTCTGCTACAGATCCTACAGTCCACTCAGTAAGACCTCAGGTCAATGGGTGTCACAGTTAGGTTTTTACTGCTGTGATAAAATGTTCCAACCAAAAGCAACTTGGGTAGAAATGGAATTATTCAACCTAAATAGTCCATTGAAGGAAGTCAGGACAAGAACTGAACCAGAGACTATGAAGAAATATTGATTAATGGCTTATTTCCCATGGCTTGCTCAGCCTTCTTTCTAATACAACTCAGGGCCACTTTCCTGGGGGTGACCCCACCAACAGTAAGCTGGACCCTCCCACAGCAAAAAATAAAAGCCTCACAGGCCATTCTTATGGAGTTGGTTCCTTAGTTGAGTTTCTTTATCCCAGATGACCTACCTGTGTCAACTTGACAAAATAATAATAATAATAATGCTGTGGGCCAGCCAGTCTGGGCCTTCCTCAACCCGGGGGAGAAACAGGGTCCTAGTCAGATCGATGAGCATAGGTGAAAAAATGATGGCAGAGATGACACATGGAAGTGCAGGATCTGAATGTGTTTCTTAAAAATGACATCAGACTTTTACAGTCATTGCAAAAGAGAAATAAAAAATCTGGCAGCTCAGCAGTTGAGGTACATCTGAGGCCATCTAAAACACACTGGGTCTAAAGCAGCCACCTCTTCTGGACAGGTGCTGCACACACACCCCAACCCCACAGGCCCAAACGCTCTGAGCTGGGGGTGGGGTGGGAGGGCTGCAGACTGCATGAGGCTCGAAGCTTGAATCTCAATGAATGAATCTAAGTCTAAGTCCTAGTCCATCTAAGTTTTAGTTCTAGTCTAAGTGCCCCTGCACAAAGTAAAAACCAGGCTTCTATGGTATATAGAAAACAGAACGAATGACAAAAGTCATTTAGACAGGTGACAGTCACATCAAGGTCAGTAAGATCACACAGGCAAGGGATGGTTTCAACAAGGTCAGTAAGATCAGGTATCCAGGTGTGAAGTGGGCAGAAGAGCAGTAGTGCCCTCCCCACTGGGGCTATTTTGGTAATCCTATGCTAATTCTCTGGGTCTGCTGGAGGCAAGCACCAGGAAGTTCCAATCTAGCAGTTCCTGCTAATGCCCTTAA
>JADRCC010132629.1:0-12188 GCA_019843855.1 Hylomyscus alleni
GGGAGAGGGAGAGGGAGAGGGAGAGGGAGAGGGAGAGGGAGAGGGAGAGGGAGAGGGAGAGGGAGAGGGAGAGGGAGAGGGAGAGGGAGAGGGAGAGGGAGAGGGAGAGAAGCAGACACACACACATAAACACACATATACACATGGAGGGGGCAGACAGAAAGACAGACAGATTAGGCCTGGCACAGGCTTTTTAATGAAAACGGCCTCCATTCATTTATTTCAACATTTGGTCCTGTCAGTGAACTGTTTGGGAAGGATTAGGAAGTGTGGCCTTTTTGGAGGAGGTGTGTCACTAGGGACAGGCTTTGAGGTTTCAAAAGCTCACACCATTCCCAGGTAGCTCTCTTTTCCTTGTGGCTGTTGTCTCAAGATTTAACTCTCAGCTTCTGCTCTGTCTGTCTGCTGCCATACTCCCTTCCCATCCTGGTCATGGACTCACTCTCTGAATCTTTAAGACCTCAATAAATTATTCTCTAGTTGATTTAGTCATGGAGTCTCTTCACAGCAAAAGAAAAGTAACTAGTACACAACTCAAGATGGAAAATATTCCCTATTTCCCCAGAACTGTCCCACAGTGCATCACTGAATGTTCTCTCCTTGCCTCCCTGCCAGATTCTGGCAACCTCTGCTGTCTTTTCTGTCCCTCCAAATTTGCCTTTGCAGGAAAAGAACATAAATGAAACATGTAGTAAGTAAGAAACCAATATAAATGGAAACATGGAATATATTACTGACTTCTTAGCATAGTTTGTGATGGACCCATTATGCGGATACATCTGTGTTCACTTCCAGTGTCAAGTAGGTTAACAGTTTCTACAAATACAAGCTTTTGTGTGGACATCTATTTTTCTTCTCTTGTGCAGACAGGAAAGCAATTAAGAGGACAAATGGTAGTAGTCATTAAGCTAAATTAAAGTATGTGTCTTTCTGAGACAAGATTTCAGTCTGTAACTGTAACCAATATGGCCTTGATTCTCCTGCCTCAGCCTTTGAAGTGCTGGAGTTACAGGGGTAAGCCATCACAGCTGGTGAACTTCATAAGAAATTAGCAACTGTTTCCTAAGGCAATTGAAATCACTTTGTACTTTCATCATTAGTAATGCTTTAAAGTCTCCCATACCCTGGCTATGTCAGCGACTACAGCTACTGTAATGGTTTTTGCTGGTATCTCCTTATGGGTTCAATTTACTTAACCCTAATGGACAATGACATTAAGTTAGATGTTCTGGAAGGGATTGTTTCAAAGTAGAGTGCTATTTGGAAGAATCTTGCCAACTAGAATACGAACTTACTTTTTCTTTTAGGTTTCCTGGTTCCAAGCTTTTCTCTTGTTCAGGTACTAACAGCAGTCCCGATGATGCCTTAATATCCCTGGAAAGTAGTCAAAATTTCCCAAACACTGAAAATTGAGTTTAGATTTGGCTTTACTTCAGAGGATGTAAAAGAATAAGTTATGAATCATTGGGGTTTTCTTAAAATTTCTTATTGTGGCAGACATGAGGAGCTTTATATTTCTGCCTGTTACCATCTCTCATATACACACTGATTTAAATCGGTAATCCAGAAAATGTCATCTAAGATCATGTTTTATTCCAGAAACCATTATTCCCCCCATTAGCCCTCTCTTCAACATTTCTCAGTGATTATCCTACAACTTCATCTCAGCAAATGTCTTCTCTAATGTGCATGAAGAGGATTAATACTCTTCACAGACTATTTCCCACAACTAAATCCATAAGAAGATACTATGAAGCATATCTCAATATCATTAGGAGGGAGACAGGAATAGAAAGACATAGCTAGAGATGAGGTATTTCAGGGGTGAGAGGAAGTTGGTTGGTAATGAAGTAGATGAAACAGTATGGAATAAGCAATGCAATTTAAAGTTGGCTTTAAGGGTATGTTCTAGAATTAAATTTCCCTTAGAAACAATGAATTTTTACTGTCTGATGACTAAGCTCCATAAAATTTCATCAGTGAAGATTTTGACAGTATAGTCCCCTTATCGTTCTAAAATAAGTTTTATTCTTTTATTTAAAAAAATGTATAACAATGTTCAATATTAGCAATGGGAGGATATTATTTAACCTTCCATGATTGACATGGAAATGAAGCCATTATCGACAGCCTGAAAACCACAGCTATTGTTAAGACCTAAGGTTAACCTGTCCACTGGCCCAAGGCCAGGTAACCTCCTGGAAGGCTAGGTACTATGCTTCTTGGAAAATTACAAGTCACATTTGTGTTCCCCTTAACAAGTATTTTACACCAGATGTGCTTGACTGGACATAAGGGGAGACTGGTTGTAGGCAGGAAATGTGTCAAGATGTTTGCTAGCACCTGACTGGACCTGATGGGAAATACGGTGGCCATGAGCTTTTGACTAAGATTTTGCAAAACATGACTTATGACAATTTTCTGGGACTCAGAGATGGACCTGGCAAGAGTCTATCAACCTGGTCATATTTAACTAAAGCTTGCTTCAAATTTGTCTCAAAATTATGGTACTGGTTTTCTCCTTGAATTTCAAGACTAACACCACCATGATCTGTATTTATGGTACATATTAATATATAAACAGCACATCTGATTTGTAGTGCAATAAAGCTATGAATTATTGAAATAAATCTAATTCAGTAATGCTGTAGCATCTTGATTTTTCTAAGTACTTTTATTACTATTACCGTGCCTGATGTGTGAGTATAGGTTTAGTGAGTATAGCTGCTGGGCAAGTGGAGGTTACAAGACAACTTTCAGGAGTTGCTTCTCTCCTTCCACCTTGACATGGGTTTTGAGGATCAGACTCAAGTCATCGGCCATTGATCCATCTTCCTAGTCTTGGTTTGTCAATCTTTACACACATTGAGGACAAGAGAGATAAAATAAACTAGTCAGGGAAAAGTAAGTCTGGTTGTCTGTCACATATAGACCTACACACAGTGAGACAGAAAGGAACATGTAAATCAGCTGTAAAAGGAAGCTACACAGGACAATACTCTACTCCCACCCTCTGGCAATGGCTCTTTCAATAATTCCCTTAAAAAAATACTCTGCAATATGACATTTAAAGACTTTTTATTAACATAAGGCTTTTCATGACAGTCATGTATGCTCCTGGCAGTACCTCTATTCTACTTCAAAGAAGATGATGACCATCAAAGAACCTTTTTATGGAGTTTCTTTCAAATGTGGCAAAGTTGCTCCTAAGCAAAACCAAACCAAACCAAACCAAACCAAACCAAACCAAACCAAACCAAACCAAGCCAAGCCAAACTAAACCAAACCCAAAAAACAAAAAACAAAAACCAACCATCCATCTAACCAACCAATCAACTAACCAACCAACCAACCAACCAACCAACCAAAAACACCAAAAAACCCACCCTGCCTTGATTGCCAACAGTACGCTGTCCAATCTGGACAAATGGGAAACCTTAGGTCGCTGTCCAAGTAGCCAGAAACCTCAGCCATTTCTATAGTTTTGGAAGCTGCTTGCTCTGCACTTTCTATTTATTCAGGTAATATTTATTTTTTCAAGTCTCTGATAGGACTGAAGATTAGATAGTTATAGTCTCACAATCAAGCTTAAGTTGTTTAGGATCTAAGAAAATGATTTAAGGTTCAAGATGTTTTTAGGTTGGTAATGTAAGTTATGATAGAAAATGATTTAGGTATAGAACTTTGTATTCACCAGACTAAGATAATGGACTGCTTTCTCCATGGTTGCCAAATGCATATGACTGGACACTGTGAATATA
Source organism: Hylomyscus alleni (assembly GCA_019843855.1). Lineage (NCBI taxonomy): Eukaryota > Metazoa > Chordata > Mammalia > Rodentia > Muridae > Hylomyscus > Hylomyscus alleni. Next base: position 3,762 of record JADRCC010132629.1, read on the forward strand.
ATTCTCACTTGATAGTTTTCATAATTGTTCTTATTGTGCATAGTGTATTGATGTTAGACAAAGAGCTTTTTATTAGTTTAAAAGGGAGAGATGTCGGGATAATCTCTTTTGTACTGTGTGGAAGCATCACTTGTCAATAAATAATGGCTAATAAGCTGAAGCAGGATTAGACCATGGGACATCTGGCAGAGAGAGAGAAGATGGTCAGGTGGGAAAATCCGCCACTGCACTTGGAGGAACTTGGATATATGAGACTGAGGAGAGGTAATCAGCCATGTGGCAGACATAGAATAGTATAAACAGGTTAATATAGGTTATAAGCCAGTCTGTAAACAAGCCTAGTGTATGGCATAGGCATTTAGTAATAAGCCTGTGGCTACAGGAGTAGACAGAGAATCAGAGAGGCAAAGGCTTTAGGCAGTGGTCTGTGCTGAATGTGAGTCCAGACATCCTTCCCTTGTTCCTGCTTGCACCCACCACAGAAAAGATTATACACAGCTTACACAGTTCTTTCAGTATGTGGATCCTCATTATGATTATGTTATCTCTAGCTATTTATTTATTTTTTTTTTTGGTTTTTCGAGACAGGGTTTCTCTGTGTATCCCTGGCTGTCCTGGACTCACTCTGTAGACCAGGCTGGCCTCGAACTCAGAAATCCACCTGCCTCTGCCTCCCAAGTGCTGGGATTAAAGGTGTGCGCCACCACGCCCGGCCCATCTCTAGCTATTTATAATGGGTGAAGAAGAGGCTATCTCCTACTCATTGCACTCAAAGTAGAACAAACATAGATATTTGGTTGGTTATTATAATAAAAAAATAGCACCAATTATTAACATGTGGTGTTAGTTAAGTAGCTTGCTCTTTTTGAATCATTGAGATAGTTTTAATTATCTGGCCTTAGGTTACAGCTAGTAATTTAATAGTTGTGTAACGAGAAACCCAAACATTATTAAATTCTAGGAGAGAAAATGAATGAGATTGGTTAGGGGGAACCTAGATAGATTAATTTGTACCAGTTGAAAATGAGAAAATAAAATGATAAGGCTTATTTGGCTGGACACTGACTTGAGGGAATAGGAGCTATAGATCTTTCTGTTGCATTAGTTTCATTAAAAAATGATAAATATAGATCTTGAGTAAATTAAGTACAATAAGCTCCCACATTTGCCTTAATTATTCCAATAATATGCAAAATTTGGAGAACAAAAAATCATTTAGTTCTGCTTAGTTGTTTTCTTTTATAAACTTGACTTATGTTTTGGAGAATAAAGGATAATTATTTGCTTTCTCCTGTGTTTTGGATTCCACAGGACCCTTCGGACATGTTTTCTATTACTGCAAGAACAAGACCTAGAAACAAAGTGATTTGAGCAGTATGTGTGTTGCAGTCTTGTACTTCTGCAAGTCAGAAGTCCTGCCCTGGGTTCAGCAGTGTTTGAGATTTTCATCAAGCTGAACTCCAGGCGTCAGTCAGCTAGGAGCTCCCCTGTTCCCAGAGGCCACCTGCCATATAATCCTCTCAAGGCCAACAGGAAAACTTCAGCTGTCTGAACCTCAATAACATCTTGATTCACTTGTAAACCTCCTTCTAGACCAGATGCACTGAAGATACGCCATTTTCAAAACTCAGTTGGTCAACAATCACAGGTACTGATCATCCTGGAGTGAAGAAAACACGTTAATTCTGACTGGAGTGATGTTAGCTAACCCAGGCATCACAGCAGCAGGGAATGGCTGGGAAGTTTTCAGAGCAGCTCAGCAGAGCCACTAAGAGGTCTTGGGCAAGGTGGCGACATGGGGGCTGAGACCTGAAAGACAAGAGGGAAGGATTGTCTAGGTGGCAGTTAATGTCTGAAACCGCTCCAAGAATATGTTGTCTTCCTAAAGGGACTTCTCTTCAAACTCAATTGTTCTAACATCTCTAGTGTTACATATTTCCACAAAAACATGATCGGATGAATTGTTAGATGATTTAACGTATGATGTGCTCCACGATTTCTAGATGCAAAGAGAGTATCTTTGGTCTTCTATTAATGCCCTCCATTACAACTGGTAGGGTTAATGGTACATGAAACATGCTCTTGTATCATTCATATTTGAGCAATGTATTACAGTCACTACCCAACTTCATTCACTAAAAAGCTTTTTATACATCAGAATGTTTTACAGGCAAGTGTGAATTTTAAAGTAAGTACATTCTTAGACAAGAAATAAAAGTTTTTTCTTCTTGTGTTTTGACAGTCTCGTTATCTAGCATTGGCTAATCTAGAACATAGACTCAGTTAACCTTGGTCATTCTTCGGTACTCGTGCCTCTGCTTCCCAGGTGTTGGGATTTTAGGTGTGCATCACTATGCCCAATGTAAGGCTTTTATTTCAAATTGTTTACTTTGAAGTCCACACACTGGCTTCAGTATATTGTAAGAGAAGTCTACCTTAGGTTCAAATACTGCTCACCTTTGTAAAAATTTCTGCACATTAAACACGCAAGTAATAATTCTGTTCATTTCCTTTCTATCCATCATTCTCTTCCTTCTATTCAACTAGTAATTTATTAATACCAGAAAAATCCATATCAGAAATGTTGCACAATCTCACCTTACTTCAACACTCCCAGAATGCCTTCATTTATACAAGGTTTTCCTTTCAACAACCACCCCTAGTCTCCCTACCAGTTACCTGTTCATATTCTCTAGCTCTTCTACAAACTTGGTAAAGTATCTTCCTGAACATTGAGAAAAATCATATTTATATTTTATATTCTAATGAGACAAAATTAGAGGGGAAAAAACCCAAACAACCAAAAAAACAAAACCAGAAAAAAAAACAGAAAAATAAACCCTTGGAAAATCAATCCTCAAACTTCTAGACAATCATGTGACAAAGGATAATTTTAAAAAAAAATACTGAAAAGAAAAGAGAGCAAGAAAAGGTGGGGTATGAGGGGCAGTAACGGAGGGAATGCTTTGCACACTGGTGCCACAGGTGGGGTATGAGGGGCAGTAACGGAGGGAATGCTTTGCGCACTGGTGCCACAGGTGGGGTATGAGGGGCAGTAACAGAGGGAATGCTTTGCACACTGGTGCCACAGGTGGGGTATGAGGGGCAGTAACAGAGGGAATGCTTTGCCCACTGGTGCCACAGGTGGGGTATGAGGGGCAGTAACAGAGGGAATGCTTTGCACACTGGTGCCACGTGATGATAAATGCTATTTCCCCGGCTAGAGACACGCCTGGAGAAGCACAGTTGGATTCAATGTCTTGTTGCAAATAGGTCACCAGAATACCACTATACTGCAGAAATTTCCAGTAAGGGAGCTTTAAAGGGCACTAAAGGGTTGGACTGGGGAAGGGATTCTGAGCAATACAGAGTTGTTTCCTGTTATGGTCGTCAGACTCTTCAGAAAGCAGAAGAGTCTATGGATATTTTGTCATGTGTTACCTACAAGACAGAATAGAGCAGAGCTGTCATTGTTAATGGTCAGAAACAGTAGTCACTTTTTTGGTATTGTTGTGTTTTTTTTTGTTTGTTTGTTTTTTTTTTTTGAGTCAGGGTTTTTCATAAGCCCTGGCTGCCTTGGAACTCAGAAATTCACCTGCCTCTGAGTAGTCACTTATAACAGCTAAAATATTCAGCTTTGTGGTTTAGAAAAAGCAGAATTGTAAGAATTCTGCCACCATAAAGGCCAATGAACAGTTAGGAAGTAAATATTTAAATTGCACTTTCTTCAGAGCCAGCAACCTGAGAGGGCAGCAGACTAACACTTGAAATGCCAAGCTGCCTGCATCTCCTCTCCAGCCATCACATTCTGCAGGGAGCTGCTGTGGTACGGGCACAGAGTCATTCATTTAGCACTCATGATTCGTCCCTCTTGTCAGCCATATTTATGAGCCTTGTGATATCTGTGTCTCTCATTGTCATCCCTTGAGTTCTTCCATCCTATGGATATCTGGCTTCAGGTACTTCTTGAGATGCTCAGCCTTTCGCGTGTCGGATAGCAAGCTTGTACTTCTCTATAGGCATCTGGGCTGGCAGCAGGGAGTAACTTGAAACAAACCATTAGCAGGGCCTAAAAAGCTGTTAATAGCATGTACTCGCAGATTCCTTTCTATATTAGGTACAAATGTGCCTTCATAATACAGAATGTAAGTGTCTCTATTTACCTCCTGTACCCACTCTAAGTCTGGAGGAGGTTCTTGTGTTTGATGTATTCAGACATGACTGTGGAGGGCTCTTCCTTCCATCTTCTCTCTATGGCCACATTGGTCTACATGACATTGATGTTTGGTGACTGTTCATGCTTAAGAGAACATGTGCTTTAGCTGATAATTCAAAGCCAGATGCTGTCAGATCCACCAAGGGTTAGCTGCAAGCACCAGTCTAGTCTCTGGCTATGCAGGATGGTGGGAGATGCTGTCAGACCCACCAAGGGTAGCTGTAAGCACCAGTCTAGTCTCTGGCTATGCAGGATGGTGGGATTAATTTTTAACAACCAACTGCCAAAACTTTTGCTGATATTTTCACTTCTTGAAAATTTATCAGTAATATTCTTTAGGGCAGTACGTTCTATGGTTTTGGTAACTATTTTAGTTATTTCTCCACTGCTTTGATAAAAGGACACCATGACCAATGTAACATATAGTAGTGTTTATCTGGACTCAGTTTCAGGATTAGAGTCCTTGATGACAAAGTACACCTGAAGCTGGAAGCTAAGAGCTCACATCCTGAACTCGACGGAAGCAGAGAATGTAACCTGAGAATGGTGCACAGCTCTGAAACCTCAAAGCCTGCCCCACAGCTCTTCCATCAAGGTTACTCCTCCTTCATTACCCAAGCAGCACCACCAGTTGGGGTCCAAGTTTTAAATGTCCGAGACTACAGGAGACATTTATTATTAAAACCAAAATGACAATAATAGCAATTTACTGCCCCTCATCCCTGTTTTAAAGAGTGACTGTAGCCCAGGTATGCCTTGAACTGGTGACCATGTTCCTGCCTCAGCCTCCTGAGGGCTGGAATTATAGGTGCGAAACCCTAGATGGAGACCTGTGGTGTGGTCAAGAAAGTTGAGTGAAAATGTTAAAGTCTGGGCATCCATTTTGTTCTCAAGAAGATCCATGTGGGTGAAGAGAGAGGTCAGAGCAGACCCAAAGCTTTCTTAACTATCCAACACGAATGCCACTTCTCAGGCAGACTACAACAAGACCAAGGGCGACCTGTTCACTTCTGGATGGCCGAGAATTATAATAAAATAGCTACTGTGAATTTCAGAACCTTCAAAAGTCTCGGAGTCATCTGCTTACTTCATCTTTAGAAACACTAAGCTGGAGTTCGAGCACATAGGTACCTTGATGCAAGGTGCCGGGCTCTCTATAAAGGACTTGCTAAAGTCAGGAAGGCATTCTCCGTTCTAACTCCGCAGGCTGACTCAACACACACTTATGAGATTCATTCATATTCTATTTTATTTTTAATTCATGAGTAGTGTTGCACTGAATATTCCAAACTTCCTCATTCTCCCACTGACAGACATCTGGGCTCCTTGAGAGTTTCACTATCATGAGTACACTTGCAGTGAGCATTTCCATACAAGTCTCTTTGTAGACATAGGGCTTTATTTATTTCTCTTGATGAACACAAGATGTGGGTCTGATGTGTCAAAGGGTAGACGCAGGTGTAAGAAACCGACAGGGTTGTACTCTGTGCACAACTGTAGCTTCATTTGCTTAAGAAAATAGCCAAGCTGAGATGGCGAAGGACCAGTAAGGCCATAACTCTGCTTCAGGAATGGAGCTCTGAGACCCGGGAAGACCTTTCCTCACTTACAGGCAGAACAACAATGGCCACGTGGGTAATATCTGTAGGGAAAAGGACTTCAGGCAGCACATTCCATAGTAACAAATATGTGAACACTGGACAGATCTTTGTCTCGATGTCTTTTGAAATTCTGCTGATATCCTCAACTCTCTCCTTGGTAGCTTTTGAATATACTCTCCATTTTTCTTCAGCGGGGAGTGGTGGGACTTCTTTTAATGAAGAGTAGAAACTGCCAGAAACAAATTACCATATTTCTTTCCAGCCTTTGTTTCTTTTTCTTTTTTTCTTTTTTTGGTTTTTTGAGACAGGGTATCTCTGTGTAGCCCTGGCTGTCCTGGAACTCACTCTGTAGACCAGGCTGGCAGCCTTTGTTTCTTTTCCTCCATGTACCATACAAACACTTCTTCTAAAGTCCTGTCCACTTCCATTGAGCTCCTGCTTTAGAGCCGTTAGCATGGTTTCAAAGTTCCCTCCAAAACTTAGACTGAAATTTGCCACTTCAACAGTATGCATGCAACATTACTAAGAGGTCCTTTAAGAGGTGATGAGGACACGAGTTCGGCCCCAGGAACGAATTACTACCACAGGAGTAGGTTCCTGATAAAAAAGATAGACAGGGGGCTGGAGAGATGGCTCAATGGTTAAGAGCACCGACTGCTCTTCCAGAGGTCCTGAGTTCAAATCCCAGCAACCACATGATGGCTCATAACCATCCATAATGTGATCTGATGCCCTTTTCTGGAGTGTCTGAAGATAGCTACAGTGTACTTAATATAATCAATCAATAAATAAATCTTTAAAAATAAAAGATTAAAAAAAAAACGATAGACAGTTTCCAGTGCTTGGACCAGTCACTTAGCTGACACTGCATGTTATTCTACTTTCCAAAGCCTCCAGAGCCAGATAAACTTTTTCATGATTTAATGTCTGTCGTATTGTTATAGAAGCAGATGGGACTAAGACAACTAATATTCCCTACCTTCTCGCCTGTGAAAGCTGACCTCTCCGCATGACCCGTTACGTCACCACAATTTAAGACTTCTAAAAGATCAACTTGCAAGCTTAGTTTCCCACCTTGGCCACCAAAGTCTGTCATACGGGCACCACACTAATATTCACAAAGTGGACCGACTGGATTTCAAGGTGTCAACAGCAGTAACACTGAGCTTGTTGCCTGGAATGTTGGATTACCCCTTGTGTCTGAGGATCTACCTTCCGGGCGTGTACACCTGACCTGATACACGCTTTCATCCTGCAAAGCTGTGCAAAGGCAGCAAGCAGTATGCAACAGGTGCCCAGACAAATGAGTCGAATCAGTGTTGTCACCTAACTAACGGGTCCTTCCTGGATTGTCACCCATCACCCCAGGGCGGTGCTTCCGTCTCTCCCTCAGGCCTCTCAGCTGGAACTGGTTCTTCGGTTCCCAACTGGTCTCAGTTTCCGAGTCAGGGCTGATGGTGGGGTGGGAAGTGAAAGGGAAGAGACAAGCAGAGCCTGGCCAATGGCAGCTCTTGAACTTACACCTCCAGACGTCAGCGCGGCTGTGGAAAACGGATGTCACACAGCTGCTTCGGAAGCGTCTCCATCCGCCTCCGAAGAGGGGCGTGAGACCCCCCCGCCCGAGGCGTCCGGGCAACCTCGGCGCGGGAGTGGGGCGCGCGGCCCCGAGGTCCCGCTTCTCCCCGGCGCTCCCGCCCTGGGCGAGCCCCCGCGCGCCCCCGCGGCCGGCTCCGCCCCCTCCCGGAGCGGGCGGCGCGCTCCTGCGGCGACGGGCCGTGTCGCGGGCGAGCGAGCGGGCGCGCGCGCCGCCGGCCGAGCCGCAGTTAAAATGGTCCGAGTCGGGCCGGCGTTGCCCCCGCCGCGGCGCTGACTGCTCAAGCGGCTGGCCTAGCCGGCCGGCTCGCTCCCTCCCTCGCGTCCCCACCGCTCGCGCCCGTCCTCCTCCCGGCTCCCGGGGCAAAGCATGTAGCCCGCGTCGGGCACCCGGGCGGCCCGCAGCTGACGCCCACCCCCGCCGTCGCGTGTGCCCGGTGCGCGGCGCGGGCGAGCCAGCCAGCGGCCTGCCCCGCCGCCGGAGCCCGCCCCTCGGGCCTCCCTCTCCCGCCCCGTCCCGGTCGCCCTCCCCGGGGCCTTCTATATGGGCCACCTTCTCTCGAAGGAGCCGCGTAACCGCCCGAGCCAGAAGAGGCCTCGCTGCTGCAGCTGGTGCCGCCGCCGGCGCCCACTCCTCAGCCTGCCGCGCCGGACTCCGGCCAAGGCGTCCCCGCAGCCCGCGGCGCCCCGGAGCCGGGACTGCTTCTTCCGCGGGCCCTGCATGCTCTGCTTCATCGTGCACAGCCCCGGCGCGCCCGCCCCCGCCGGCCTAGAGGAGGAGCCGCCGCTCTCGCCGCCGCCGCCGCGGGACGGGGCCTACGCCACCGTCTCCTCGCAGCACCTGGCGCGGCGCTACGCGGCCCTGGCCGCCGAGGACTGCGCCGCCGCCGCACGCCGCTTCCTGCTGTCCTCGGCCGCCGCCGCCGCCTCGTCGCCCGCGTCCTGCTGCAAGGAGCTGGGGCTGGCCGCCGCCGCCGCCGCCGCCTGGGAGCAGCAGGGCCGGAGCCTCTTCCTGGC
>JADRCC010132636.1:0-16127 GCA_019843855.1 Hylomyscus alleni
CTTGATCTTAGAGCATAAGCTATTGGCGTCCTCTTCAGGAAATATTCCCCTGTGCCTATTTGCTTGAGGTTCTTCCCCACTTTCTTTTCTATTAGTTTCAATGTATCTGGTTTGATATGGGGGTCCTTGATCCACTTGGACTTGAGCTTTGTACAAGGAGATAGGAATGGATCGATTTGCATTTTTCTACATGCTGACCTCCAGTTGAGCCAGCACCATCTGTTGAAAATGCTGTCTTTTTTCCATTGGATGGTTTTAACTCCTTTGTCAAAGATCAAGTGACCATAGGTGCATGGGTTCATTTCTGGGTCTTCAATTCTGTTCCATTCAATTCTGTTCTACCTGCCTATCACTGTACCAATACCATGCAGTTTGTTTGTTTTTTTTTTTTATCACAATTGCTCTATAGTACAGCTTAAGGTCCGGGATGGGGATTCCTCCAGAGGTTCCTTTATTGCTGAGAATAGTTTTGGCTATCCTGGATTTTTTGTTATTCCAGATGAATTTGCAAATTGCTCTTTCTAAGTCTGTGAAGAATTGAGTTGGAATTTTGATGGGGATTGCACTGAATCTGTAGATTGCCTTCGGTAAGATGGCCATTTTTACTATGGAGGCTTTTTATAAAGATGAATGCCTGTAAGAGATCAAGAAAACCAACAAACTATCCCTTGAGGCTTCAATGAGGTTTTGGGCCAAGATAACTTCTGCACAGTACAGCAGGCTACCCAACTTCCAGGGCACTTTAATCAAGTATGCCTTTGTGCCCATTGGGCCTTGGATTACATAAACCCCCATTCTGCATTCCAAGATGGGGATTCTTTGTTTCTTATCCTCCACAAAAAATTGAGAAAACCGTCTCTGACTTTGTTCTTAAAACAAAAATGAGCCTAGAAATCAAAACTCCTGATCATATAGGTAGAGATCCTGTGGGTTTCTCTTTAAATGCATAATTTGGAAAGGCATGAATTGGGAACACTGGCTGGTGTGTCAGGGCTTGGAAAATGAACATTATGAAAAATAAATAGTTGCCACCAAAGACATTGGGACAGCTTCCTATAAAGCTGCCTCCCTTGCCAAGGCCTTTACAGAGGCTCTTAAAACAGAAGTAACATGTTTTAAAGGTAAAAAGGAGGGACATTTGAAAGGTGAATGTCCTAACTCTGCCCCATCCAAGGGCTTGGAAGCTATACTTCCTAGAAGCATCTGTCCTCAATGCCTTAAAAGATTCCATTGGAAAAAGCATGATATGCTTTTGATATGATATGATAAAGATGGTAACCCCCTTGAACCTTTAAACTCCAAAATGGGCAACCCTCAGCCCAAACGATAAGAGGGACAACCCATAAAACTTTGTGAGTCATTAATATTTTGAAGGCTTACACCCCAATATAAAAGTTGGAAGAGAACCATTTAAGTGCCTAATTGACACCAGAGCTGACAGGACTCTGATCCAAGCCCCCATAGCATTGGGACTAATCCCTGGGCCACAGCTAATGGGCATAGAAGGCTCCTCCCAGGCATATACCACAAAAGAGGCCTTCAAATGGGAAGATCCAGATGGTGCCATTGGTCTTATCGGACCTCTTACCTTGGACATGGCAATCAACCTGTTGGGGAGAGATATCTTAGAAGCCCTAAATATAGTCCTCTCAAATAACATGGAAAGCGAGTATATCCAGATAGAGTACTATGACAAACACCCTCCCAGGGGTCAGCCACAATTCTAAGAGCCACTATTAGGCATGATATTCCCTACCTCAACTGGGTCTCAGATGAGCCTGTCTGGGTTGAACAATGGCCTTTACCCAGAACTTAGATGTTCTTATTCAATTCATACTCCAACATATCTCCCCTTCCTTTAGCCCCTGGAATACTCCCATATTTGCAAATAAAAAGAATTCAAGGCAATGGTAGCAATTATAATACCTACAGGCTATCAACAAGGCTACTTGGAACTGAGGATCCCCTCAGTGGTGACTTCCCTTGTCTTTGCAATCCCGACCAATACTCAACTATTAGCCATAAATATTGTTTTTTTCTCCATCCCCTATACCCCAAAGATTGTCAACTGTTTGTCTTTTCAAAAGTCCTCCAAATTAACAACTCTGGGCTAGCCTCCCAATTTGAATATAGAGTCTTCCCACAAGGGATGGCTGATATCCCCATTATATACCAGGAAGTAGTTACTGCCACCCTGAAACTATATTTAGAAAAGGAAATACACATTATTATATGGGTGATAGTTTGATCCTTGGGAGATCAAAAATATTCACCCCATGATCTCAAAGATTTACTGGTCTCCTCTCTAACAAAATAGGATTCAAAATAGCCCAAATAAGATACACTCATTGCCTCTGTGGGACAAATGGAACCATGTCACCAGACAAAAACTGGGAAGGTTTGTGGATTCAGAAATCCCAGTAACTCTTGTATCTGAGAACGGTAAGCATGTCATCTACTTCCAACCCTGTTCCTGTCCTAGAGCACATGACCATTACACCCTACATGAGAATCATGAAAACTAGTCACTTAGCACAGAGCATTGGGAGTTCTCCATGCTTGAAACTGCCCCACAGTTTCACGAACTGGGTTCTCTCTCAGCCGAAGGAAGAAAAGGACCTGAAACACACAGAGTTCGAGAACAAAAGGATGTGAAGCCAAGTTGAGTCCCAATCAAGGCTTCGAACTTTACTTTTGGGGTTCAGCATTTATATGTACAGGAGAAACCGAAAATGGATCTCTAGGTTACAATGATATTTGCATAACATAAACATTGCAGGAGGAGTCAGGAAAGAGTCAGAAAGGAGTCAGGGGTGAGTCAGGGGCGGAGGTCACCAGTGGCTCAAATGTCTGTGGACGTCTTCAGGCAGTAGGTGTTGTCTCAGGTGTAGTTGTATCTCAGCTTGAACTTCTCGGGCAACTTCTTTCAGAGATAGGCTGATAGTCTGTAGAAGGTCTTTAAGCTTAATTCCCCAGATGACCACCTCAGCGGAAGCCACCAAAGTCCGGAGGCTGAACTGGGGCTGAACTGAGTGCGGGAGGCAATACATGCTAATGAGATATCTAGATGGGTCAATCCTGAAGTTTTAGCCAATAAGCTTCCCTTCCCAAACATTCCTTCCTGCAAAAGATATTTAATCTCTATTCTACCCTGAATAAGTTGTATGCGCCCATTTTCTTCTACTAATAAACATTTTGTACAATTAAGGAATGTCTCTCCCATCAAGAACTGCCATAGGGGGAAGCCTTCATCATACAGAGCTGCAGCTTTCTATGTCTCCAGAAGAAGGTCTCCTACAGAATGTCTCTCCCCTCCTGCCCCTGCCTGCCACTCTCTGGCTAGTCACAGCCAGTAGGCCCACTCCATTCCCCACTCCTCATGGTTCCCAGTGGTATCTGGGTGTCTGCGAGTTTGAGAATCACAGCTTGTCCCCAGCTTGCATCATTTTTCACCCAGGCTGAGGCCCCCATCCTAGGCTGCATTCTGCCACCCCCAGGCGGGTGTCAGCATTCCACCAGCCCAGCATTGCAATAGTGGAAAGGCTGCACTGTAGCCTACTGCCTTTCCATTTCATCTACCCAAACAGTTTAACTCACATGCCCCCATCCTCCTTAACCTCAGACTGTCCTCATAGCCAGTTCTAATATTCCCCTGGATGCTACTAGCTCCGGCCATGGCTGCCTATCTCTACAGGACTTCTTTTTGATCCCAATAGTCATTCCACCATATTCATGGCCATCAGAGGCCCCCTGCCTCTGCTCCCCTCAGCCTCATGGACTGGTGGCCAATGACTCATGACAAAAAGGAGACCCATGTAAGGTTTTATTTTTCCCAGGCCCTACAGCACCTGAGTGTCGCATCTCCCTCAACCAGCAAGAAGGACACGACCACAAGCTCTTCCTTAAGCAGTTTATTCAGGACCTTGTTACAAGCTTCTTCCTCTCTTCTTGGGGAATGCCCACGGACCTAAATATCCCTGTGCCCGCCAACCCCTGCAGGCCATGTGGGAACAGCAGATAGGCCGCCCAATGCAGAAGCAGCCAGAGGCAGCAAGTTTAGCCAAATAAGGACTTGTTTATCTCAGAGAGCACTCGCTTTTCGGGCTAGCGGAAGGCGGAAACCGGCACCATCTTAGGGCTCGGCACATTGCAGCTCTCCACAGTTCCCCCTTTTTGTTTTAAACGAAACAGGCAAGAGTAGAGGTCTGATCTCTGAAGGAGTAGAGAGGGACATTGTACTGGCTCTCCTGCGAGTGTCACCCACCCGATTCAAGCCAGACCCGTCCAATACCGATTTTTCTCAGAGGCGGGAATAATAAGGGAATTTTGGGGGAAGGGCGGTATCAACCCACATCAATCAGACATGCTCTTCTCGGGGTTGCTAGAAGCTGATCCGGAGTGAAGTGCCATGCCTCGCAGCCTGAACATGACGATCATATGCGCATGGCAGCCAACCATACTTGGGGAGACTGTCCTGCCTCAATGACTGTAAATGCTTGCACCATCATGGCCTCATCACACCTTTGGGTGAACCTAATCTTGCACAAGCACCACAAGCCCACAAGGGAGACTAGCAACAAGAGACCCGCCAAGGCCTCCATTCCCGCCCATTCCTTCATGGCGGCACTGATCCACGAGGACAATCCTGTGGCAAAACCCGCATCCACTCGTGTAGAATTCACCGTGGCGATCAACAAACGCAGCTGCTCCATCAAACTCTGCAGACCAATTGCCTAAAAGATACTTAGACAATTTGTGAGATAAATTCGCAGCCTTGGTAAAATTTCTTGCTGTGTAGATCAAGCCTCCACACGGCTCTCTCAGGTACCCAAACCGGATCTTGCTGATCCTGAGGAAACACACAAACAGACCCTCTCGCCCATGATAACACTGAATCTGGCCCGTGCCACTGGCCTGTTAAAATATCCTTCCATTTCACAAACCCTTTATGAGCAGGACTCAAATCCTGATGTTGATCAGCAGTTGAGCAACCATCACAATCCAAATTTAAAAAATTTAAAGTAAAGAAGGCTAAAGCTATTCTCTCTTTAGGGGTATGGCCCTGGCCTATTCCCCCTTTTTGTTTTAAAAGACATTCCTTCAGAGTCCTGTGTGCTCTTTCAACAACACCTTGTGCTTGAGGATTGTAGGGCAGACCATGTTTTAAATAAACATTCATTTGTTTGCAAAAAGATCCAAAAGACTGTGCTGTATAAGCAGGTCCATTATCTGTCTTTAATTGGCATGGCTTTCCCCAACTGGCCCAGGCCTCTAGGCAATGTTATATTACATGTCGTTCCTTCTCTTCTGCCAGCGGGGATGCAAATATAATGCCTGAGCAGGTGTCCACTGACACGTGAACATACTTTAACTTTCCAAACTCAGGTACGTGGGTTACATCCATTTGCCAAATTTTAAGTGGCAACAACCCTCGAGGATTTACCCCAAGGGACTGTTGAGGTAAATATTGCACACATGTAGGGCATTGCAGAACAAACTGCCAAGAATCAGCTCGAGACAGGCCAAACTTCATCTGCAAGGTCTTAGAATTAACATGAAACTTAGCATGAAAATCCTTAGCCTTTTCCACCTCTGTTTGTAGGAAGGTAAAAATCACACGGGAGCAGCGATCCTCCACATCATTACCTGCACTCAGGGACTCGGTAATCCTGTATGGGCCCTCATATGTTGAATATAAAAGGGTGCCTTTCGCCACCAAATCAGCTGCTGTAATTGTATTATCAATGGCTGTATAGGGCTATTTAATTTCACCTTTCCAGCCACCTCCAGGCCTCTTACCAGGTTTACTACATAACAAGAATCTGATACTAAATTAAATGAAAACAGGTAATCTTCAAACACTTGTAACACAATCTTAAACTCCACTAATTGTGGTGAACCAGGTTTAAATTGAAATATTTTGGGGGCTTCATTATTAATCACATAGGCACCACATCCTGTCTTAGATCCATCAGTAAATATATTGGCAGGACCAACTATGGGCTCATCTGCAGTAATCTTTGGAAAAACCACCAGATGTTCCTGAAAGAAGGTCATCAGAGGGTGTTTTGGATAATGGTTATCAATGCTTCCTGCAAAGGAGCAGTGTAACACAGCCCACTCATCAATGGTGGCACACAGGGTCCCCACTTGCTTAGCATTATAGGGCGTCACAATCACATGAGGGCAGACCCCAAAAAACTGCAAACATTGCTGTATTCCCAGCAGAGCCAAAGAGGCTACTGCGGTAGGAAAATGTTCCACTGTCTGTGATGCGGATATCTTGGGATGACTCCACAACAATGGCCCACCTTGCCAAAGCAGACCTGTAGGCTGCCTCAAGGTACTCAGTATACATAAATAAATCTCATTAATGTCTTTTACTCTTGCCAGGAAGGCCTTTGCCAATTCCTTCTCTACTTTATCCAATGCCTTCCTGGCTTCTGGGGTCAACTGGCGAGGAGAATCCAAGGCTGAATCTCCTACTAAAATATCATCATGTGAGCTGCTTGCACAACAGCTGCGGCTAGGCCCGCATTGGTTAAGGGGCCCCCGAGCTCTCTGCAGACTTTCATCTAAGCTTCCATTCCCTTATTCTTATATGGGGTAATGACAGCTCTACATTCTTTAGTGCACTGTTCATAAACTAGCTGTTTGATTAAGGGCATTGCTTGATCAGGATCCCCAAAAATCCTTCTGGCAGCCTCCACCATCTGGGCCACAAAATCTGAAAAGGGTTCCATGGGGCCTTGAATAATCTTTGTTAGGTTGCCTGATACCTCTCCTTTATTGGGGAGAGCTTTCCACACCTTAATAGAAATCTGGTTAACTTACTCAAAAACCTACAAAGGATAGCCTGTTTGCTGATTGGCAAACCTACCTTGACCCAGCAACATATCTCTATCCCAGGCCAGATTGCCGGAGGCTTGATTTGCAGCTGCTTGCTCATTAGCAAACTTTATTAGGAATGCTCTTCAATCTAGATACTGTCCTGGGGAAAGGCACACTTTTGCAAGCCCACCCCAATCACTAGGGATAATGTCTGTTCAAAGCTTCCACCTGTGCTACGGTGAAGGAGGCCGTGAGCCCGTAGGTCCTCACTGACTCTGCTATTGACTTTATGGTTTTGAATTCCAGGGGCTCATGGTATCTTTGCCTTTGTGGATCCTAAAAAACTGGGAAGCAGAGTTCTCTTCTAACTTCCTTCCAAATATCTGGGCAAAAAGACGTACTATACATCGGTCCCCCACCGCCCCCATTCTCCACTGGATTATAGGGCGGTGGTGCAGTCGCAGGCAACTGGGGAGCTTCCTCCTTCTTCTTCTGCCTTTTAACCTTGGTCTCCTCCATTTTGCTGATCAAGATCTCTAGTTCCTCATCATCCTCACTGCTCTCCTCTTTCTCCTCATCTCCACATTCTGACTTCACTGACCTCTGTTCCTTCACTTGTTCCAATACTGCTTGTCCTTCCTCAACTGCCTTGCAGCACCACTGATCATCTAGGCAGTTTCTGACTAACTTCCATACTGGGCGCACACCACCTTTAAGCTTACCATGATCCCATGCAAAGTCTAAGTCATGGCCGAGTTCATCCCAGCACAAAACTGTCAGGTTCCCCAACACCGCAAACCACTGTGCGGCTGTATCTACCTCCTTGATAAAAGTCTCGATTGTGTATTTCTTCAGTCCCTTGGACTGAAGGAGCTCCTGAAGAGCAGTAAAAATTGGGCGAGATTCTGACACACCCATTACTTTCATTTTTCATTCCACTCACCACGAAAACCTTTCTTGCTCCTCTCCGGAGTCTTTATAGCCTGATCTTCCTCAGGACCTTCTTGGCCTCTTATCCCCGAGGCTCTTCCCTTGTCTCTTTCCCCAAGGGTTTGGTTCCAACGTACCTGGAACTTACCAGCCGGCTTCCCTGACTGCAAAAGGTTCTGAGCTGTCCACAGGAGAGAGATTCCCCGTAAGGGCCACCAGCTGTCGTGTCTACCTTGACCAGCAAGAAGGACACAACCACGAGCTCTTCCTTAAGCAGTTTATTCAGGACCTTGTTACAAGCTTCTTCCTTTCTTCTTGGGGAATGCCCACGGACCTAAATACCCCTGTGCCCGCCAACCCCTGCAGGCCACATGGGAACAACAGATAGGCCATCCAATGCAGAAGCAGCCAGAGGCAGCAAGCTTAGCCAAATAAGGACTTGTTTATCTCAGAGAGCACTCACTTTTTGGGCTAGCGGAAGGCGGAAACTGGCGCCATCTTAGGGCTCGGCACATCGCAGCTCTCCACACCTGAGTCTATAGATGAAGCACCTTCCAACACAACTGAACTGGCCAATGGTGTTTGACCACACAAACCTCTGTGCAGAATGTCACATAGTTTTGGTGAGACTACAGGTTCAGCTTCCTTCCTCCTGATAAGAACCTGTCTAGAAAGCACTTAGAATTCCTGAACTGCCTTTCCATGCATACAGGCATTATTGGTGCCCTATGTTGTAGCCAATGACATGCACCCACCCTAGAAATCTCTGCCACCTTCCCCAAAACTATATAACCCTTGATCCACCCCAGATAAAGTTAGGCTGCCTCTCTGAAGCTGATCCAGGAGACAAATCTGTCATCTCCATATACTCATAGACCATTGGAAACCCCATTTATCAACTCTGCACCCTTTGTCCTCATGGGCCGGTAGCCAACAACCCTAGGGAAAAGGGAGGAACACAAGTCATGAGTCTGGAATTTCAAGTATTCCCCAGTCAATGTTAACCTCACCTGGGCTAAGCTGATTAGTCAGTACCCCTATCAGACTACAGATTTGAAAGAGCTTAGACAAGCAGTCAAGGAGGGCAGCAACCATGCCCCCCTTGGTCTAAATCCCCCTTCCAAAGTCAGGTTGCCACTCTAAACACATCTCAGGAGAGGTGGGACCTCTGTCACTCTTCCCTGTCCAGCCCAGCTTGTTTTTCAACAGGAAACCCTCTTCAAGGATGAATGCCTCTATTGACTCAGGTAGAATCAGGGCTGAAATGAAATCGTGTGAGGGTTTTGATGAGTTTTTTGCCCAGGAAACCCTTTCCATGGGAGCCCATCAAGCTGCACAGCCAGCAGGGTATTACATTCTGGTGTGGCACTAAGAAGACGGTCCATCTATTGCTGGTGGTGAAAGATCCCCAGAGCTAGGGTGACCCTCACTCAAGTCTCGGGATGACATGACCACCCAATAACTCACGAGAGACCGAACTTGCTGGAAAACACACGAGGTTTGTTGAGGAAAGGCTGGTACCGGGGTCGAACTCGTAGCCTTGCAGGCCAGAGGAGTTCGACCATGAGCACAAGGAGTAAGGGGTATTTAAAGGGAAAAACCACAAACTAGGGGGGTGAGGGGGTGACCAAGGAAACATAACATAAAAACAGTGGAAAATTTCTGAGGGACCCAATCCATGCTTTAGTCAGGAGTCAGGGTCATGAGGAAGACATCCTGCATACTCCTTTATCAAGAATGTGGCTTTATCATTGTCATTATCATTCACTTTGTGATTGACGGCTCCCTAGAATCACCTAGAAGTCTGCCTTTGTGGAGGGACTGGTTTCTGGAACTAGCTGGCCTACATTCTTGACTCGTTACAGAGGTTTTCGATGCCCTTCCAGATAAAGGTTATACAGTATAATTCCCACCAATATGTTTTTACTAAATGCTCTTATTTTTTCTTAATTCTAAAATTCCCCAGCCCTACAGTGGAAAAAGGAAGGAGGAAACCCAGACGGAGACACCCATGACCAATGAATGAGATCACCTGGCAGAACATTCATGACCTGGTAGCAAATGCATGTGTCTTCCTCAAGTCTCTCTCTCCTATTTTAATGGCAGTCTTTGTTATTTTGCAAGCCCATCCCACTAATGTTCAACCCTCTAATTCTCTCCCCAACAACTACTACTGGAATTTTTCTGTTAAAGAAACCTCTGATGATAAGAACCAAGAGATCAGGTCCACAGACTGCCCTGACCAAGGATATCAAAGCTGGCGATTGTTACCTGCTGTTTCTATTTCTGTCTATCCTAACTTCACCTCTATGGCCACCAACCCCTCTCTCTGTTTCCTCTATTAATAAAAGCATCACGAAGGAGAAGTGGGCTGCCTGGAGGATCAGCTCTCATGGAAATAGCCTATTTCAAAACCTAAGTAACCATCTTATTATTGTTGTAGATGATGCTGTGATAGAAGATAGAGACCAGGAATCATGGGAAAACCATGCCCCACCAGCTATGCTGCACACATCTCTGACCTGATATCTCTCAGCAGGTGGTGCTGGCTTCCCAGTTCACTTAATCCATAAAAATATTCTTGAACAGGAAATACAGCTGAGAAGAAATGCTCGATCCACTCTGTCCTGGCTACAGCATGCTCAGTATCCTGCTGACCTGCCACCACATCCCATCCAATGCCTCTTGTTGTTTCTTCTGTGCCTCCTTTCTAAGTCCCCTCTTAGCCAGGGGGACCTGCCAATATTACCTTGCATGTTTTCTCCTCAACCCCAGGTCTCTCCCTTAAACAACGCTTACAAGGGTGCCCCTCTTTGAGGGCCACCTATCTCTGAGTTCCTGTGATAATTATTCCCCCAGGTACAAATGACCACCCTTGATGGAGTTCTACTACCTATAGAAAGGCTCTAGGCCTCCTGACCACAGAGTGGGGTTTGGGGGGAGGACTTCTGTTATCCTGGGGAAGAGTGTTGTTTCTATGTAAATGAATCAGGATTGGTTGAACAAAATATTAGACCCTTTGCAACCTCCGATCTGAGATCCCAATATGCCTTCAATGACCCTCTTCCCTGGTACTCCAACCTCTTTATTGCTGGGTTCTTGTCCTTGATGAGCCCGATCACAACCATTGGAGCCCTCCTCCTTCTAGCCCATTCCTTATTCAGTTTCTTCAAAAACCAAATTACCAATACTAGCCAAAGTCACTGCCACCCTAGTCCAGATACAATACCAAGCTGTTTCCACAGACTATGCTGACACATGCTGATAAAACCCCATTATAAAACAACAAAAGTAGATATATGGGTTCCCAAGCCAGGTAAGGGATGGGAAAGCATCGCCTATACTCTGAGCATCTCTCTGAGAGCATGGCAGGAGTGAGGCTGCTCCCTACTCAACTCCATAGAGACAGAGGCCATGAAGATAAAGCCAGTTAGGTTCTGTTTCCCGTTAGAGAACTGACTTCTCAGAATCATGTGACCAGCAGTCTGCTAGTCTAGCTAACACACTTGGAAAGCCCCTGCCCCAACTGCAGCATCTCCTCCCTTGTCCATTTTTACCTCCTCTCCCCCATGACTTGAGCTACATATAAGCTAGCCCGTATATTTCAGTAAATGAGCTGTCCTCCAAAACAGACTCCCCTGTGGTTACCTGCTGTACTCACTGCAGACTCCTGTATTGTTACCTGCTGTACTCACTGCAGTCTCCCATATTGTTACCTGTTGTACTCACTGCAGACTCCCGCGTGGTTACCTGCTGTACTCACTGCAGACTCCTCCCACATGGTTACCTGCTGTACTCACTGCAGACTCCCGCGTGGTTACCTGCTGTACTCACTGCAGACTCCCCTGTGGTTACCTGCTGTACTCACTGCAGACTCCCCTGTGGTTACCTGCTGTACTCACTGCAGACTCCCCTGTGGTTACCTGCTGTACTCACTGCAAACTCCCATATTGTTACCTGCTGTACTCACTGCAGACTCCCATATTGTTACCTGCTGTACTCACTGCAGTCTCCCGCATGGTTACCTCTGTACTCACTGCAGCTTGAGATCCTGCTCCTCAGCTCCTCCACATGCACAATGGCTGATGGGGGAAGGGAACTCACACCCATGCAGTTTGTTTCCAATAAACTTTTTCTGTCTGTTGAAAAAAACAGCATGATACTGCCACAAAAACAGACACATTGATCAATGGAATCAAGTTGAAGACTCAGACATAAATCCACATACATATGGACACCTGGGTTTTGTTTGTTTGTTTGTTTTAACAAAGAAGCTGGAAATACACATTGAGTTAAAAAGAAAAAAGAAAAAGTCTTGAACTCATTGGCACAGAAAAAGACTTTCTAAACAGAACACCATTAGCACAGACACTAAGATCAACAGTTAATAAATGGGACCTCATGAAACTGAAAGGCTTCTGCAAGGAAAAGAACACTGTCATTTAGACAGATCCTCAGTCTACAGAATTAGAAAAGATTTTACCAAGTGCACAACTGAAAGGGGGCTAATATCCAAAATATATAAAGAACTCAAAAAACTGTATATCAAGAAAACAATCCAATTAAAAGTGGGATACAGATCTAAGCAGAGAATCTCAGAAGAGGAAACTCAAATGGCTTAGAAACACTTAGAGAACTGTTTAACATCCTTGGTCATCATAGAAATGCAGATCAAAATTACTCTGAGATTTCATTTATACCTGTCAGAGTAACTTAGATCAATAAAACAAACAGCAGTTTACGCTGTTGTGATCTGGACTGAACTGAACACTTGTCCATTGCAAACTTGTATTCACACTATGAAAATCAGTGTGGCAGTGCCTCAGGAAGCTGGGAATAGATCTGCCTCAAGGTCCAGCTAGACCATTGTCAGGCATATACCCAAAGGATGCTTCATCCTACCTCAGAGACACTTGTTCAACCATGTTCATTGCTGCTGTATTCATAATAGCCAGAAACTGAAAACAACCTAGATGTTCTTCAACAAATGAATGGATAAATAAAATATAATACATCTACACAGCAGAATATTACTCAGCTGTTAAAAAATAAAATTTGCAAGTAAATGGATGGAACTAGAAAAAAAAAAAGCACTCTGAGGCAACCTAGACCCAAAACCAAATATTCACTTATATGTGGATACTGGCTATTAATCCAATATCAGGCAAGCTACAATAAGTAGAACCATGGAGGTTAAATATAGATTAAAGGGCATGTGTATAGTAGAGGATTGCAAAGTCGGTCATCAATGAGAGGAGAGGCCCTTGGCCCTGTGAAGGTTCTGTGCCCCAGTGCAGGGGAATGACAGGGCCGATAAGTGGGAGAGGGTGGGGTGGCAGACATGGGGAGGGGGAAGGCAACAGGGGTTTGTTCTTGTTGTTTTTGTTTGTTCATTAAAAATAAATTTAAAAAAGAGGACTGGTGGTGGGGAAGTTAGATCTTCCTACAAAAATAAAACAGAATAGAGTTATGGATGGATTGGAGGGACAGAAATTGGAGGATCAAGTGGGGAAGGGGTGGGAAGATGGGTACAAAAAAGGAATAGGGAGAGAAAGTAAAAACTAAGGGTCATTTGAGGGTGGCATAAAAACCTACTACAGTAGCAGCTTTCTAAAATATGCAAATATGAAGGCAAGCTAAATGAAATTGTTAAACAATAGGCAAAACAGATCCCCCTATGTGGATAGCTCTTGTCGTCCAGTGAAGCTTCTAGTAGCATAAAGAGATTATATCTAATTGAGTTGTCAGCCAAAGAGTGTCACTGGAACCCCAAATAACCCAGGATGTTGCCAAGGCTACAGTCTGCTCTCTACGAACTAAAGACAAGGCCCTATTGCTGAAGACAGCAGCTACATAACTCACTGAACTCAAGAGAGACGTTGAATTGGTCCTACCTAGAGCCTTGACCCTAATGGGCAAGTGTTCTGAGTGCAACCAAAAAATAAATATAAACACCGTCCTGGCTACAAAGCCTTCAATCTACAATGGTGTTCTGCCTGCAAACTATACTAGCATAATGTCAGCACATAGCTTGCAGGAGTAACCAGGCAATATCTGATTTGATTTGAATGGGGGAAGGCCCACCCCATGAGATGGAACCCATACCTGACATTGCTTGAGTTTGGATGCTCAAGAACCTGAGACTAAATAACACAGAGACCCAGTGTAAAATCAAGTACTACCACTCTACTAAAGGAATGTAGCAATAAAACAGTTCCTAATGACATTCTGCTCTCCTCATAGATCAGTGCCTTGCTCAGCCACGCATCAGAGAAGCTTCCTCCTGCAGCAGATGGGAGATCAGTAACGTCTTTGGAGGTTCCTCATCTCATACTGTTGTGTTAGGGCTTTTTCTTGTTCTTCCCTTTGTGTTTCTTCATTTTATTTTATTTTTCCCCTTTTTCCCCCAACCCACAAGTATATATATATACATATATATATATATATATATATATATATATATATATATATTATAGCTTCTGGTTTTGTATTTTTATGGGATTTCTTGGAAGGTTTTTATTCTGTTTGTTTATTTTGTCCTAATCCAATATGTTAATTTTTGCCTTATTTTATTGTATTTTAATTTAATATATAATTTTAATATTATATTAATTTGTTATATTTTATTTTATTAATATCCTTTAGAAGCCTATTATTTTCTAACAAGACACAAAGAATGTGAAGGGGTGTGGGGAAAAACTGAGAAAAATGGACTGAGGGAAGCAGTAATCAGGATACATTATGTGAAAAAGTCAATTTTCAATAAAAGGGAAAGATAAGGAAGTAGATGGGGAGGAGCCTTTCTGTTGGGTTTGTAGATGCCCACAGTTTTAGCTTTACATCCTCGAATGCGTGCCTGCAGCAGGCTCCTCTCTGACTTCACTTAGCATCCTGCTATGGCCTGCTGATCCTGCCTTGCTTTCACACGTGTTGATGGCCACTCAACTCTGGAGAACCACAACACATAATGCATGCACTCACACAAATACAAGGTGAGGGTAGGATACTATGGTCCTTGACATAAACGGAATCAGTTCTTTTCAGATTTAGAAAGGATTCATGCCATAACGTAAAGCCATTTTTAGCTTCCAACTGGTAACTGACATTTGCTGTTATACTATCTGCCAAAGTTCTACAAGCATTATCCTCTCTAATCCTCACTGTGACTCTTGAGGGGTGCATCTTACATTTCCTCCATCTATAGGAGGAAACTAAGGCTCAAAGGTGTTTTGCCAAAATCACAATACAAGGCTCAAAGCCAGGCAGTGTGACTCCAGAAATCTGTCTTGCTCAACAGCTCTTGTTAAATGTATTAGTCACCTTTGCATGGCTGTGATGAAATACTTAACAGAACAACTCAGAGGAGAGCAGATTTACTTTGGATAATGGATTCTGAGAGTTTCAGCCCATCACTACAAGACCAGCTTGGCCACGGCAGAGCAGCTCAGCTCCTTGGCATTGGCTGTTCACATCATAGCTGGCCAGTAGGTAAAAAATGCCAATAAGAACTTCCTCCAGCAAGCTCCCACCTCCTGAAAGTTCCACAGCTGCCCAAAACATCCCCATATTCTGAAGAACAAGGATTCAGTGCGAGCCTGTTGAGGACCTTACTTGTGAACTAACCATGGCAACTGCGTTTCAAACCACAAACCTGGCCTCTTGTCTGCTGTGCCTCTTCCATCCTCATGGATCGCGGTTCCTCCACTGTGCCTTGTCATGGAATACTAGGTAGATCAGGTGGGGGCAATGCAGATAAGAGACATGCCTGCCTATTCATTCCCTGACCTGGGAATCTGACACATCCACAGCAAGGTAGAGTATGATGAAACTCAAGTTACAGATTTGTCAACTCTTTGAAAGGGGTTTATAGGGCTGGAGAGATGGCTCAGAAGTTAAAAGTCCTTTCTGGTTTTCCAGAAGACCCAAGTTCAGTTCCCAGCACCCACGTAGGGTGCACGACTGCCTGTAAATCCAGCTCCAGGGAATATAACACTTCTTCCCTCCATGTGTTAGAAATAAGTCCATGGTCTAAAGGAGGAGATTACCACTCTAACTGAAGTGCTGATCAAGGTGTACTCAGAAGAGCACACGCGCATGCTTGCAGACACACACACAAGGAGCCAGGATGTAGACTTGGCTTTTACTCTCACTCCAGTGGTGACTGTGTCTCTTCTCATCGGCAGGTGTTGGACCTCATGGTCTTTAAGATTGGCTAATTTTAAAAGAATCAGAACAAAGGAAATGAAGAAAAGAGAAAAGGGGTCTCTGCCCCAGCTATTAAGGTAAGGGAGATAAAAAGATTTTAATTCCTTGCTGTAAACACACACACACACACACACACACACACACACACACACACACACATG
>JADRCC010132682.1:0-11313 GCA_019843855.1 Hylomyscus alleni
AGAGAGAGAGAGAGAGAGAGAGAGAGAGAGAGAGAGACAACTGGATAGTGGAATGAGCTTACTTGTTTGCCTCTGCCCCTTGATGAAACTAGCCTACAAAACCAGTGAAGCAGGGAAGACAATACATAAGATGTTAAAACCAGGAGCATGACAACAGTCAACAGGAAAACTCTCCTTCAGAACATTAGAAGGAACACTTACACACCTCTGGAATGTGCCCTCCCACTCTTAAGACAATAAGACAAGAGAAGGAGGAGAAGGAGGACAAGGAGGACAAGGACGAGGACAAGGACGAGGAGGACGAGGAGGAGGACAAGGAAGATGAGGAGGAGGGGAAGGAGGAGAAGGTTCTCAGGGACAATAACCTGACTAGAGGCTAAGACCTGGCAGCTAAATATCTCCTATGCCAGCTCACTGGGTTGGCTGTCTACATCATTCTACAGCAAAGTCTAACAAAATCAATAAAATTTTCTGTGCATGTGTGTTTGTGTGTATGCATATGTGTGTGTGTATATATATATATATAATTATATACTATATAATATGTATATAATATATAATGCATAATTATATATTATATACTATTCAAATTATTATATTATATATTTCTAGATCAATTTCACTGGATTTTTAAGTGTCTCGAACTTAAATATTCTCCCATTCACAATTATTTCCCAAGAGGCTGATGTGTCTAAGCAGTAGGGATGCAGCAGT
The DNA here is from genome assembly GCA_019843855.1 of Hylomyscus alleni. Taxonomy (NCBI): domain Eukaryota; kingdom Metazoa; phylum Chordata; class Mammalia; order Rodentia; family Muridae; genus Hylomyscus; species Hylomyscus alleni. The sequence goes on from JADRCC010132682.1 coordinate 715, forward strand.
GAATAAAACTTGCATTCTAAGAATTAGGGTTAGAAAAAAATAGCCATAAGACAGGAAAGGAGATGAGGTATATGAGGAAGAAGAGGAGAGTAAACAATAGCCTCTCATAACAGATTTTGGCAGATGCATGAAAGAAAAGGAGAGGGAGCTCTACAGAGGCCTGGGCAAATACCGTTGAGGCAGTAGAAGCAGGGAGAAGAACACACCCATGGCACCCGCAAGGAGATAAACTGAGGCTTCTACAGCAACACAGACACCTATTAGGCAGGAGTGAAGGCAAGGCAGAATGATGGAGGGGTGATACCACAGAGTCAGAAGTGGACCAGAGCACATGGGCCTGGCACATCCTAGGCGAATAGCCAGTCACAAGAACAATGACATCACCTATTAAACATTAATCATACATAATATATTAATAGAATTTATTTGGCAGGGCAGTGATGGCGCACACCTTTAATCCCAGCACTTGGGAGGCAGAGACAGGCAAAAGTCTGAGTCTGATGCCAGCCTGTCTACAGATTAAGTTCCCAGACAGCCAGGACTACACAGGAAAACTCTGTCTCACAAAACAAGAGGGGTGGGGAGGGAGGGAGAGAGGGAGGGAGGGAGGGAGAATTTCCCACTTTCCAAAACTGTAAGAAATAGATTTGTTGTTTATATACTGTTCAATCATTTTGTTAAAGTAGCAAGTGGTCCTCATTTCCTCCTCTACTCCTTTGTGGCCTTTTCACTGATGCACTAACATGACAGACATGCTCCCACTACAGGAACTCTTCGCATTTGCCTTTGTTACCACCTAGATTGTTCCTCCCTAAACACTTGTGTGGCCAGTTAATAACTTTCTTCAGATGCATTAACTCAAGTAAGGGCCAGTCTCTGGCCACTTATCTAAACACCTTAAAATTTTAACTACATCCCTCCCTAAGACTTTCTAAGCCTTTTTCTGGCTTTATTTTTCTCCAGACATCTTTATGTCTGTATTGGGGTTAAACCTAGGGTCTTCTGCATGCTAGGCAAATGCTCAGACCCAATTCTTTAAAAAAAAATTTTTTTAATTTTGACAGTTGCCCAGTCAGGCATTGAGCTTGTTGTCTTCCTGTTTTAGCCTAGTGAGAACCTGGAGTTACAGATCTGTGCCACTAGGCACAGCTTCTAAGGATCTTGCACATGTGTACACACACATGCATGCACACACACACACCACATACACACACACACACACATACAATGTACATTGACTCTGTTCACTAAAACAAACAAACAGAATTGGAGCATAAGACCAAAAGATTGTATAAAGCATAAGGTAACTGTAAATCTGTCAAGTCTTCAGTCTAAGATCACTAACTCTAACTTATCAACTATATGAAAACCTAAAACCTAAAGTAAGTACAGCACATTCCATGTCAATTACACCTTGATAAACCTGGAAATAATAAACAAGCTAGAGACTAGTGGACAGAGTTAATATCACTAGCAATGTAACAGGCTGCAAACACAAGCTGACAATGTAGCTCAGTCATGGAGCACTTCCTAGCACCACACAGCCCTCAGTTCAGTGGTTAGCACAATATATACACATAAAGATGTCTTTATGTAATAGATGAGAACAAAATATCACCACTGTGACAGTCCTGTCAGAACAGTGTAACCTCAAGGTAGTGAGAGAACATCAGCAATTCCTGAATTGGAAAAGTATCCTACAAAACACAGTGTATCCTTTCAGAATGTCACTATCATAAAAATAGAGAAGAATTAAAAGACTATTCAATTAAGAGAAACAAAGGGTCGTGAAAACTAAATATAATTCACATCCATACTTTGAATTCTAGGTAATTTTCCATTTTGCTCTAAAATACATTACTGAAAAGTTTACTGTAATAAGAAGTACAGACTAGCCAACAGCACTTCACCAATTCTGTTTTGTTAGAAGAGTAGATCTCTTTCATAAATAGGCACTGAAGTTTTTGATGTTAATTAGGTGTCATTCCTGCAACCTATAAATGGTTCAGGAAAAAATGGAACATGCATGCATATGTGTGCACATTTAATACACAGAGCTTTAAGAGGGAGTCCAATGTAAAAGACATGCACAGGCAACAAAGGAAATGCTCATGACTTCCCAACCTCAGAGATCAGAATGTGAGAGAACATCACGCAATAATATATACCACTAATTTCATTGTGAGAGAAAAGAGAAAAGTTATTGCATCAAACCTTTATCAACAACAGTGTTTTCTTATATGAACATGGGACTGGAATTTTATGGCCTTTTGCTAATAATAGAGAAAATTATGGTAACAAATATATCAAAGCACTTGGAAATCATACTCAAATTTCTAGAGGAAATCACATCACTGGGTCATTTCTGAAGGTGCATGAAGTAAAGAGAAGAAAAACAAAACAATGACGTGAATATGCTCCTTCATAGAACACTACTACTTCTCACTAGATTCAAATACCAATGGAATTTTGCGTAATAAAAAAACTGCAGCCTGATTCTACAGACGAAAATCTAAGAATTGGAATGAGAGAAACAGGGTATTTTAACACCAACAACACATACAAGGCACTAATTGTCCACATTAACATAATATTAATATATTCAAAATGTATTTTATCTAGCCCATAAGGAAAGAGATGGGGCTGTTCTTCAATTCAGCACACATTCATTAAGTACCTAGTTGAATAACTATAGTAGAGATACAGAATAACTTCAAATAAAATTAATTCCTAGTGTTCAGATTAATACTCCTAAAACCTTTAAATGAAAAGATATAACTTTGTATGGGATACAAACATCCCATAAGGCTTTAAAAAGTATCCCACAGCAGTAGCCATTCTAAGCAGTTTGTTTCACTGAAACATTGGGATGATGATAAGAGATAATCATTAAGGATTGGTAAAGCTGGGCTGGTGAGATGGCTCAGCGGGTAAGAGCACCGACTGCTCTTCCAAAGGTCGCGAGTTCAAATGCCAGCAACCACATGGTGGCTCACAACCACCCGATCATGAGATCTGATGCCCTCTTCTGGTGTGTCTGAAGACAGCTACAGTGTACTTATATATATAATAATAAAAAATAAATCTTTAAAAAAAAAAAAAAAGGATTGGTAAAGTTGCTGATATCTAGAATTTGCCAGGACCGTGAAACTAAATAGGTATACTAATACAAAAGCTTTGTTGGCAGAATAACTTGCTGCTAGAACACAAAATTTAAGATATAAGAATACATCAAAGCACTACTTCAGAATCCCTAAGAATTTCTTAGAAGACATTCCACTGAAGTCCCCACTGAAAAAATGTGTATCTACTTGATTCTACAAAAAACTTGAGATGAAAATCTATATCCAGCTTAAGTTTGGCTTTTCATCTTTATCCACATGTCACTTTTGTGCCATTATAACCCAACTTGTCTTTGTGATATAAATTTCTGCAATGCTTCTTTGTAATAGAACACCTCTATCAGTACGCATGACTGCATCCACAATTCAAACAATAACCAAACACAGGGGCAAGCATGGAAGACTATTATTACTACTTTAACCTCAGATACCCTGCAGCATTTATTACTATAATTATTGTTTCTATCCTAATGATAATTTTGAGTTCATAATGATAATAATAAACACTATTGAAATGATTGGTATCCTGACTTATGCCTCCATGAAGGAATCATACATGGAATGTATAAATCATGGAAAATGAAGTACCAAAAACTAGACAAGACAGAATTTAATGAGTAGAAGTCCCTGATCTAAAATGTAAAAACCCAGATTTGCAGGTCAAAGATGCTATAAGCACATGGACTGTGATCAACACACTTTAGCTCCTAACACTTGCATCCCATCCTAAAAACTTGTTCTTTACGCCTTTCAGGACAGTCATCCGCTAATCATCTACTCTGCTCCTCTCTCCAATCCATTCCCAGGATCATGGTTCAGGACACTTCAATAAGAATACAAATTATAGGGGTTGGGGATTTAGCTCAGTGGTAGAGCGCTTGCCTAGCAAGCACAAGGCCCTGGGTTCGGTCCTCAACTCTGGAAAAAAAAATAACAAAAATAACAAAGAATACAAATTATAGATATGATACAATATTTTAGAAAGGAAAGAAAATATTCACACTTAAGTCAACAAACCTCCTAACACAGAAAGACTCCCTTTGCTTCTTTATTTATCACCACGTCTATCCACAGCCTACACACTGGGTCAAGACTTAAAACACACCATCTTAGTATGAAAAGGACAGACAAAAAACCCTGAAAATGTTCATGCCAGGGCAATTACTAATGAAGTTCTAAACAACTTCGAATAATCAGGAATTTAAAAGCTAAAGATAAATGTAATGAGTAAATATCTTATTAATATAAATAAAATCTTTAAATTATAGACATTTATAACATTTTTGCCAAAATTGTGAGTATATGTGTGTGTGTATGTGTGTGTGACTTAGCATTGATCATGAAAAACTATAATTAAAATAAAAGGAGTTTTCTTTTTTAAAAATGAGAGTTAAAGTAATTTCATCAGGCACATACAGATTTGTTCTTATACTGAAATATAACAGTGAATGAGTTCCCTGTCTATGGTACGTTCTTGTATATGTGGCCAGAAATACCTAAAGGCAATGATAGAACATACCAAAGAGAACACATTGAGGATTCTGTTTTGTGGAGTTAAATACCTTAATAAGCCTCCTCTTCCCTTTCAGAAGTTCTCAGACCCTGATGAAACTTCCTTTATTTGGGATTTATTTTTAAAACTGCAATAAAAAAAAAAAAGGCTGGAGATAGACTTTGGTTGGGAGAGTGCTTGCCTTGCATGCATGAAACACTGCATTTAATCCAGCACCAAATGTGTGGTGGGGCATACTGGTCCCAGCACTCCAGAGATAGGTCACCCTCAATTACACAGAGTTTGATAACACCCTAAGCTACATAAGACTTTGCCTTTAAAAAGTTAAAACACACATAAAGGAAGTTCAATAAATGTAATAACTTATATACTTTCTAGATCTTTTCCCAAACAAATTGAGAACACACAAACACATAAATAATAAATAAACTAATAAAAAAACAAAAACAGCCAAATCAAGCAAATGGGGAGGTAAGGGATAAAAAGACAGGAAGAATCGCTAGAGTGAGTTTAACAGCTAAGACTTGAGGGGTTAAGACAAAGAATGGGAGGAAGAATGAGTACAGTTTACATGCAACCATTCCGGCTTAGGCTATAAATTTCATAAATGAAGACTCTGAGATTTTGTACATAATTATAGACAAATGTACTAACAATCTTTAGAAACTCCATGGGAGTAACATAACCATCAGTATATTTCATAATCCTGGATTTAACAGCTTTTCTAACAACAAGCTGTCTGGTTAATTATGAAACTATCTGGAAATTACTGTGAACTTTGTACCTTTTTAGTTCATTGACAGAGGACTATGTGTTATTACCTCAAGTAATAATAATGTATTAAAATCCTTGGTTTAAAAACGGGAGCATATATTTGCTTTGAGACTACAGTGAACTTTGTTCCCTAGAAATATATTGTGAAAAGCCACACAAAATGATGTGAATAGCAGCAGGGCCACAAAAATAAAAGTTGCTGCTGTTTCTCTCAGTATATCTAATAAATTAAACCAACTTCATGTCTAGCTTCACACATATTGCCTGATCTGCAAATGCTGATGCTTTGCTTATGATTTTACATCTGGAGTAGAAAGTACATTAAATTTTCCTTAAGAACCTTCATCAGTAGATAAGTAAGACAAAGTAATGTACAAATTGTGTGTACAACACAAAGAGTTTGGGGCTAAGGATGTAGCTCCGTAGTAGAGGACTTGGCTTTCATCAAGATCTAGGTCGAACTCAGCACCATAAAAGAAAGAGGCCAGCATAAGGACTATAGTTACTATAGTCAGGGCTTTTTTGAAGTGAGGAAATTACCATTGCTCTAACATGACAGTTGAATGGCTAACTATGTAAAATGATGGATATGCTAATGTGTGGCAATAAGAATTTAAAAATTTACATGTATTTACTGTATATAGCTGAATACTTTGAATACAGAGAAAAATTTGTGTTTGATTTTTTAAAAATTTCTAATCATAGTAATACGGGGTTGAGTGTTGCTCTTGTTTTCTAAGAATTAAGTAATTCATCTTGAATAGAAACCAAACAAAAGCCAAATTCATTTTTTTAATTTTTATTTGTTTTCTTTTGGAAGAGAGGTTGCCAGAGTGGAGGGTGGCTATAGAGGGTGGGGAGATCAGTGGGGTTGAGGTACATGATGTCACATTCACAAAGAATTAAAAAAAAGTTGATTTTTAAAAAAAGGTAAGAGGGGTGTTCTGAAAAGTAAATTATGAAGAGCAAAATGGAATCAGAAAGAACCCTGTGTGTTCAGTGCACTCTTAGGGCAAATGAATAAGTACAGCCAATGGACACCACTTAAAATATTTTGGCTAATAATTCACATGTGATTAAAACATCTACAGCATTTCAAATTTCTGCTTTTCATTCTAAAGAATTTCCTACAACAGAACCTAGGCACTTCAAGGTGGTAATTATCTTGTTGCAAAACTTTCCTGTGTTTTTCTTTTGACATTATATATGAATGTCCATAATATTCTACTTAGATATTATAAATCTGTAAACAAAATATGGGTAAGAGTAAGAGGTAAATGAATGGCCATTAACATAATGGCAAGAGGGTTTAGAACCAAAAAGAACAGATGTGGTAACCACATTAATTAGATAATCCCAACCCTTTCAACAGACAATCAACAAAAATATTCTATTTTTTCCTATGTAAAAATATACTGATTCAAATTAAGAATGTAACAACTTCATAGAATTATCTTTAAACCAGGTCTCTTATAGCATCATAAACAATTAAGAACTTGACTAATGCTTTCTGATGATGCTTTCTCAAAAAAGCTCTTTGGAGTGCATGGACTCAGCACATAATTTAAAGAAGGAGACAAAACAGTCTGCAGATAGAAAGAAAACTTCCCTATATTTTAGACCTTACAGCCTTTGGACTGCAGACAATATATCTCTTTTCTTAGCCATAGGCTACCCACTCACAAGTCTTTACAACATCCATGGTGGTGGTAAGGAACAATTTAATACAACAGCCCACCCCACAGAAAATTTCCACTCCACTTTAAAGGCTTGTCATATCTGTCCCATCAATTGGTGAGAAGAGATGAAAATGGATTCTCAAGAGCAATAGGCTTAATGCACTACCCCGGAGGTAGTAAACCATCCCACTTAGTGGAAATAGTTTTGAAACCTGGTGATATAAGTATAAGATCCATTTCTCGTCTGTAAAAGCAAAGGCTAAAGCATATTAACTGTTATGGTTTCAAATCATCAGTAAAGCTAACATACAAGAGAGAAAGGTAAAGATCTACTTTGTGGCTTTGGACTTAACCCCAGGAAGTGAACTGAACACATGCCAAGTCCAGTTTCCCATTTTAATTTGAGTTATTCCCACACTAGCGATATTTTCACTATATAACTAACTGTATAATCCAGAATTCAAAGATGGGTATGTAGGAGCTAGCCAAGGACAAGCTTGACTTTGCTGCTAAGAATCAAACTGAAACCAGTAAAAGACAACCCACAATACTGGGAAAAGACCACCAAAAAAGGCTCAAAATAATGACAGAAATCTTTAGCTGGTCACTGCCAGTACATCTGCCATGTTCACATGTCTCTCACTGAAGAGCTCTAAATGCTATTCTCAAAAAGACATCACTTTGACAGAACATCCCGTAATTAGTTCAAATAATAAAGGCTTATTTTATTTTGTTAAATAGGCATCTAAATGGAAACTATATCAATAGCAGTGGCTGAACCTCACAATGTCAGTGTCAAAAAAATGTTGCACCAAGCCCTGTACTAACATACCATGAGATCTGACATATGACTTTCTTAGATCCATGAGGCACCATTGGAGAAGCTGTGATTCACGTGTCATATGTGAATAGATGGCTGAAGCCAAAGATCCACTTATGTTGTAAAGCTAGAACTGCTAAAAGTGACTTACCAGTTAACTCTAGAGCACATGCTTTCATTTAAAAGAATAAAAGAATTTTAAAAGCAAACAAAAACAAAAAACCTTTTGTGCCCTCTAGAAAATATACCATCCAGATATTATGTGAAAATATCACAAATTAGAAGAACTATACTAGTATATTCTTTAAGATACTAAAACCTTACTCTGCTACAATGCATATCAGATGTGGTTTGATCCTGGATAGGATTCTACCTGCAAACATCCAGAAAGGGTTTCCATTAACCAGTTAACAACCATCTGAAAAACAACTCTGGAGCACGGGCACAGAGTATAGAATTAGAATGGGACACTACAAATAAGGGTTATGGCAAGAAGAGCAGTACACGCAGCTTCTCTGCGAGTAGGGGTGAAGCCAGTGGCTGCTGCTTCACTCTGCCATTAGTAAAGGCAGTTCTGCCAGAGGCAAAGAAGTTGGTAAGTGAATGCATCAATACTGGATTCAGTCAGAGCTGCCATCAGAATGTAATGGCTCATTCAGTGAAAACATTAGGAAGAGGCTAATGGAAGCGTTTCCTGGCCGGATGGATAGAACACATGAGGTCCTCCCTTGGTGTACACACTGAGAAATGTTTAATTCTGCCCTTGGTTGCTTAGCCCTGTTTTGGGATTGGGGTAAGAATAAAAAGAGAATGTGTTTACTTATAAAGCTATTAATAATAACAACAACAACAACAACAATAATAATAATAATAATAATAATAATAATAATAATAATAACCACAAGGCTCTATCTACTTTCTTCTTCAGAGACCTATACATAATCTTGACTAAAGAGATGAAGCAGGTAATTATAATCCATGTGCTATTGCATCTTTACAGATATTTTAATAAGAACAATGACATAGTGAAAGCTCAAAGCCTCACTACTCAGTACTGCAGAAACTGAGCCAGCCATAACTGAGTCAGACTTCCAATCTTCTTCAATTCACTTCACTTGAAGAAAGATTTTTTTTATTCTAAGATTTCACAGTTGCCTAAATATAAGATACACATGACTGTCCAAGAAATTAGTTAAAGCACAATTTTTGATTCAGTAGGTCTGGGATAGAGCAAGAGAATCTACAGTTCTACTAGTAAGTTCCCAGGGGACGACCAGATGCTCAACATGGCACAATTAAGTAGAAAGGCTCCACCAAACACAGAAGTAGAAAACAGTTTTCCTCCCACACTCCTGTAACTTACACATTTTTTCCAGTGACTCTGTATCTACACACTTTAATGTCCTCATTTATAAAGACTACACATGACATGGTCTTTTAAAAAAAAAACAAAAGTGCAACACTACACATGCAAGAAGGAAAACATATAAGCTCTGTGGCAGTATGATTAAAATGCTATCACATATTCATGCTGGTGACTGAATGTGGGGCTCCAGTGCCACGCTCTACTATGTTCATGCCAGTGATGGGATGCACAGGGATACACGATTGTGCTCTACCATGCTCAGGCTAATGAGTGGATATGCCAGGCTATAGTATTGTTCTCTAGCATGTTCATGTGGTGACTAAATACATGGGATTATAGTATTGTTCTCTAATTGTGCACGTCTTAAAGATCTTCATAAGAGAAAACTTTTAAAATGTGATCACTCACTAAATTCCCAGCAAGAATGGTTTAATTACATACATTTATTTTAGCATAATGCATGGTATTTTAAAAATTCATGCAATGGGTACAAAGAAACTCAAGGCTGATGGATATGTTCATTATCTTGACTGCAGTAATAGCATCACAGGTATACACATATGTCAAAAATTAACCAAATTATCAATTAAGTATGTGTAGTTTATTATAGATGAAGCGTGCCTCAATAAAGCTGTTTAAATAACAAAAATAAAAATTACACATTCTCAATTCTGTATTCATGAAAAAGCAAAAACAATAAAGTGAAAAGCATGAGAAACCACTGCTTCCTAATGTGGAACCATAACCTCAGGCTGGCAGGGAGGCCTCCTTCTGAGGGACGGCACCCTGGAGACGAACTAGCCAGTCAGTCTCCAATTCATGAACTAAGGCACAGCTTCTTAACCTGTAAGTCTGGCCTACATGTGTGGTAATATAACAAAAGTGGGGGCTGTAAAAACTTTAGCAATAAGCAGAAAAAGTTTCTGAGCATCAAATTTAAATTTAAAGTACAATGCACAATGAATCCAAGATCTGTGACTTCACTGCAGCCATGGTTCTGAACATACAACGTGTGCTCTTTGCACTGCACATGCTGCAATATGATACAATGTCAACAAACATGGTCTAAAACCCCTGGGCTCAGATTGTAAAATACTGCTTGTTATACCCCACAATGTTACTACTGTACAGGCTTTTTTGCCCTTATAGAAACAGAATGGTCTGGCTTATTATAGAAAACAAAGACTAGCTAATTTCCCACTGTTACTTCTCACAATGTAGATATCAAATTATTCTATGGTTAGGTTGAAATGTTCAGGAATGTTTTATTTTAAAAATTGCTGTTTGGACTGGTCTCTTGAGTTTTATTTAAAAAAAAAAAAAAA
>JADRCC010132722.1:0-17549 GCA_019843855.1 Hylomyscus alleni
AGAGAGAGAGAGAGAGAGAGAGAGAGAGAGAGAGAGAGAGAGAGAGATTGTCTCCTACAGGCATGCCTATAAGACTGTCTTCTAAGGGGTTCTGGATTCTGTTGACAACACTAACCTTCACAACTCCAGGTTGTTACACCCACAGGCATTATATTTTCATAAAATCCTGCATACATACACATACACTAGCATGCATATGCTTGTATCTGACTTTGGTCTTTGGCTTTATAGAAACAATTATTTTAATATTGTAATTTAATATTAGTACAATACTATTTCTGATTTAAGTCTGGAAATATCACAGAGCTAGTATTAGATTCTCTTATGACCTTATTGGACAATTTTAGGAAACCAAGATCTCATGTATAGATATAAGGATACAGATATGGCTAAATGTATTTATATGGATATATTTGATATGGTTTACTACATATTAAAATGACTTAGTGTCAGTGTGTCTGGTTTTAGGTACACTTGTGGATAAATGAGAAGACTTGTGTGTATTTTCTTATATCCCCCTTTTTCCTACCTGAAAGGAAGTATATCATAGACAATTACTTTATTATTTTCCCCACTAAATAATCAAGCCCACTATCCTCTTGCTTCTGCTTAAAGCTTGACTTACGTCTTCCAGTCTCTGTAAGCATTTTCAGAATACCAAGGTCCTGTCATACTCACAGACAATAAAATAAAAGCTGGTTGATAGACTACCATCTCAGACAAGCCAGATTTCTATGCACTAACACAATTAGAAAATGTACAATCAATACAACTTACATTAAATACTGTAGAAGAAACAAAAGTAATTTTAACACAGCCTATTAATAAAAGATTAGGAAACTTAACACATGCACTAACACTTGTTTGAAAACCAGATTGTGTCATTGTTCTAAATCCAAATCCTATTCCATTTTTATCCACTGCAAATGTAACTTCCAGGCAGATGTCAATTTTCTAATTTGTCTCTGAAAATGTCCAGAACCAGCCCTCCAAATGAAGACTATCATTTCCTTTTTTTCCAGTATTGGGCTGATTTCCAGACCAGTCCATGGATTGATTCAGAATAACTGGTCACATTAAAGGAAAGAGAAGAGTCATTATAACTTCTCTACTTGATTAAATTTTGAAGGCAGTTTCCACAGTCTCCATGTTCTCTGTCCCACAAGGTCTAAAGGCATGAGACAAAACAGCTTGTCCAGTCTGGGATATAGGTAACGAAAGTTGTGTCAGGAACATATATGCCCAGCACAGCATCCCTGTCACCATTGTCAGGGCACTCAGCAAGCTCACAGTCAACATCATTCTTTGTCCCAATATCAACATGTCTCACCAACTGCTCTGGCAGCCACCACACTCCTTCAGCATCCTGTGGGGAAAAAACACAAACATGCCCTCTTTCCCATATTAAGACCTGATTGGGACCATGCCATATGTCAATAAATGGATCTTTCCATTTTACCTGGCCATAAGGATGCCAAGTTGTAGGACATAGACACTCAGCAGAGAGTTTCTGGCATCCAAATATTTAAAATTTTAAATAAAAAGAGTGTGATTTAAATAATTTTGTGGTGTATGGGAATATAGTTCCCCTTTTTATCTTATGAAGATATTGCTTTAAAGTTCCATAGGCCCATTCTAAATATCTTGTCATTGAAAATTATAAGTAATCTCAGTAGTGTGGGTAATATTAAATTACATACAGAATGTCTCAAATGCACGACTGCAATAGTTGCATTATCTGTTTTAATCTGATTTGGAACACGCAGCATAGAAAAACAAGATAGGCAATGACTAATTACATTTTTAGCTGTTTTTCCTGTTAAAGCAGTTGCAACAAGAAAGCCTGAGAAGGTGTCAATAGTCACACGTACATATCTTAATTTTCCAAAATCAGAAATGAGTAACATCCATTTGCCATAATTGATTAGGTACGAGTCCTCGAGGATTAACACCATTATGTGGTACAGGAAGAGATTGAGGATATTGAGGACAAGTCTTTACAATTTGATGTGCACATTCTCTAGAAATACCAGATTGTTGTCTCAAGCTATTACTATTTTGATGATATAAAGAATGAGTCTGTTTGGTTAGTTGTTCCTGTGTAAGGCCAATAATCTGTCTGGTTCACAAATCTGCTCAGGCACTACCCTCACTGAAGGGTCTGGACAATCCAGTATGAGCTCTTAAATGTCCTGTAAAGTAAGGAACAGTATGTTCTCTTAAATTGAGTTGTATTTGCACGAATAATTGCAAAATTTGAGAATTGGCAGTATCTAAAAAAGGAACAGTAGTGGCACATGCCTTTAATCCTAGCACTTGGGAGGCAGAGGCAGGTGGATTTCTGATTTTGAGGTCAGCCTGGTATACAGAGTGAGTTTCAGGACAGCCAGGGCTACACAGAGAAACCCTATCTCGAAAAACAAAACAAAAGAAAACAAAAGAAAAGAAAACAAAACGGTTTCAAGCAATTGCAAAGCATGAGCTGCTGTATATTAGCTATTAGCATACAAATTGAAAGCTTGATTTTTCAACATTTCAAAAACATCAACTTCAGCAAGTTATTTCTGCTGAAGTCAGGGTAGGGGGCAGGATTTGAGAGATTAACACGTGATCTAATTACATATGCTGCCTTCCTAGTAGATGAGTTGCCTGTAAATACAGTGAATACATCCTCTATGGGCTACATTTAAGACCAGTCAGAAACAAAAACAAAGTGGTTACACCCGTTTACCACATTTACTGATTTAGACAAAATTTTCTTACTTTTTCTAGCTGTAATTTCAAGAGAGGTGTACCTTGCCACCTGCTGAACCCAATAATCTCGTTCACAGAGATTTTTGTATGGAAACAGGCATCAGCTTCCCATTCAGACATCCTGAGAAGCTGCTGGCTCCTTTAAGAGCGGCATGTACAGACAATCGGCCCCTGGCAGGGCTTCTCCAGCAGTGCTAGACTCCTAGCTACAGAGGTCCAACAGCAGTCTATCAGTTTTTGTTTTTGTTGTCAACTGAGTGAGATTGCTTTTTTTTTTTTTTTCCTGGAAATGAGTTAAAACTAAATCAAAGGGTGAATGGCAGATAAAGTTCTAACCATTTTTTTTTTCTTTTGAATATGAAACACAGAGCAACAATCAAGCAATGAAATGAAACCACAGACATAACAGACTGACAGACATGAACAGACTGGTACACCAAGGATAGTCAATAGACAGAGAGGGAAGAAAACAAAATGTCCCACCAAAGGAACCCAGATATCCTACCTAAGGGACCCAGAACCAGAACTAGACATCACTCCAGTGAGAGCCAGAGAGGAAGCAGGACAAAGACAAAGTAGTCAAACAAATCCTGTGATAACTATGTCTAGGGACTTATCAGGATGACCAAGATAAAAGGAATACCATACATCCCTTGGCTGTATTTACTGTGAGCCTACTTTCTTGTCCTAGCCCAATGCCAAATTTCTGCCAAATTCCTAGGAGGTGGCGCCAAAAGCTCTCCACAATTTATTCAAGTCGTTTCACTAATCATTAATTTCCTTAAACAAACCCAGTGTAAAGGAAGCAACACTATCTAAATTATTTTGCAGAAGTTAACATTTTTGTGATTATAAATATAATTACACATGTTATGTTAAGGCAACCCTTTCTCCATCCCCACATATTCGTGGTCCTTCTCAAACTCTGTACTCAGGCAAGAAAGATTTTAAAATTTGTGGTTATCATTGGAAGCTAGAATAAAACTCTTAATGGATAAACAAATAGAAGCAAAAAAGATAAACTAAGTATATATTTACATTGAACTTTTTGGCTGGACTTGAGAGATTGATTCTTCATGATAGATAATGATCTTGATACCTCAATAAAATAATTCACTAAGCCAAATGAGATGGATTATCCATTGGCCTGAGAAGTTGAAATTCTAAAATTGAAAGCAATCTTTCTATTAAGAGATTAGAGTTGTGGCTAAAGAGATGGCTCAGTCAGTGGTTAAGAGCACCAACTGCTCTTCTGGAGGTCCTAACTTCAATTCCCAGCAACCACATAGTGGCTTACAACCATCTGTAATGGGATCCAATGCCCTTTTTTTTGTGTGTTTGAAGACAGTGACACTGTACTCACATACATTTAAAATACACACACACACTCACACACACACACACACACTCACACACACACACACACACATATGCCCACATACATATGAATATGATAAAAATTTTAAAAAATCTTTAAAAAAAGAAAAGAAATGAGTTGGATTTTATTTATGAAACTCTCACCACCATCCATGTACTCATAAATGTCAGCAGAACTAAGTTCAAGGAGAACGTGGTTAATAGGCACTAAGGATGACTCAGTTTGGGGGCATTTGCATTTGTTGTTTATACTATTCTTTTGGCTGCCACTAGGACACGATGATGAAATAACATGTCACAAATAAATGGCAATCCATATGGCCTTCAGTATTTCAGTTTCTGATAAGAGGAGATAAGAAGACTCCACAATCACATTCATTTAAATGTCTGAGGAGACTCTGTCAAGTTCTTTTTTACTGAGTGAAAGCAAACACAAGTAATAAAGAAAGAGAGGGTGGGTGGAGGTGGTAGATCAAAAGGACACAGTAAATATTTACATGAAACAAACTATGCAGACTAGTTGGATTCATTTGTGCCCTTCCCTCAAACCAGTTGCAAAAATGTACTAAGAAATAAAAATAGACATAACATGCAATCACTTAAAATGAATCTGTCTTGGCAAACATGTAATTAAGCCCTGAAACTTGCTCCTACAAGATTTTATTCAAATAAATAGCTCAGATGAACTGAAAGGATTAGATACAGCAAACACAGTTTATATAAAAAGAAATCTCAAACCTTGGAGTTTGGAACAAGTAGTATGCTAAGGAAACAAATAAAGCTCAGTCTTCCAGGCAATGTGTTAGTGTATTTTGTGATATGCAGAGTACTTCCCTTACTTTTGGAAAACTATCTCAATAAACTCATTTCCTTTTTATTACCATGCTTTTTGTATCGCTCCTTACCAGAAAGATTTTACACTCTCAACCTAATTTCAATTCTCCTTCTCTTCTTTCTTCTTCTTCCCCTTCTTCTCCTTTCTCCTTCTTCTTACTTCTACTTCTATTTCTCCTCCTTCCCACCATCTTCCTCCTCCTCTTCCTTCTTTTCCTCCTCCTAACATTTGAAATTGAATCTATGACCTTATTCATGCTGGTGAGCACATAAACCCAACCCCTCAGCACAACTATAGCTACAACTGTGCTTTTATATCCTAGTATTTTTTCAAGTACGTTACTAGCTTTCATGTACTCTATTTTCATTGAACACACTTAATTTCCTATCTCTCATTATTAACTCTTGAAACCTTATAGTCTATTAAGTTTCCTTAGCTTATCTTTTACTAGCCTACAGAGCCTGCCATCTCAACCAGTTGCAAGATATTCGCAGGTGGGTAGTAATTGGGCTGATGTCCCTGGTTCTAAAGCAAACACTAATTTTGGAAAACAGTGAAGAGACTTAATTTCTTCTCTCAATTTTGCTGCATTTAATCTGAACTTTGTGGTTCACCATCTTAAATGTACACTTCTTAAAACTGAACTCTAACTCATAACTCTATACTCATAGTTTTTTTTAAACATAATTTTTTGTTTTGTTCTCTGATTTCTACTGTTGCTACATAAAAATATGAAAATCCACATAACCCTAAAATTTAGCTTTTAGAAATAATTACTTTTCCACCATAATTCATTAATCATTAGTCCATCCTCATTAAATCCATTCTTTAAATGTGGGATTTTTTTCCGAGTTCTCTTGCCAATATGTTTTGTCTTCTTTTGATCTTGTGTCCCTTCTATGGTTTAACCATGTCATATAAATGTCAAAAATTCAGAAATTCATTTCTTTCCCACTAAGCATTTCTTTTACATAGAGACTTAAAATATGTGTATAATATGTATACCTAGTTGTTTATAAAGTTGTTCTCTAATTTTGGAGAAAAGAATTACTTTGGGTTCAGATAGACCATTTTGTTTTATTTCTGGGCCTTTTAGTTTTAAAAAGGTGAGCCTTTGATATATTTATATAAAGAATTTAAAAAGACTTCATAGCCAGTGGTTCATTTGGAGACAGTGTGAGAATGAACATCAGATGGAAGGTATAGGTACAGTAAACATTCATCTTGTTTCTTGGGAACCAAACATAATAAGATTAGGAAGAGTCCACCCTTTTCCCCCACAAATTCTTCATGGGATGTATATTGATGTGGTTGAGCTCCAGTCAGTAACCATCTCAGAGGGTAACTAAAATAGTATTCTTGGCAGAGATAATGGTGCTTTTCAGGATTGAGGTGCTGATGAAGATCAAGGCCAGAAAAAACATGGGGGACCCCTCAAGGTGGTTTCAGCTAAAGGGGAACCTTCTCTGCAGGGGTGTGTGTATTACACATCATCTCGTAGTGAGCCTTTGGTAAGGGAGAATAACCAGCTTTAAAGATTACATCATTGTCATTTGTGTGATCTCGTCTGTACTTGGAAACTGGCAAGGTCAATGGAAATTTGGGTTATAATTGTCTTGCAAGAGAGAATAATTGACATGACATTTCAGTTGTCTTCCCATGACTGAATTTTCTTCTTGGGGTTACATCCCTTTGGGACTGGTTGGTTGCAAATACACTGTTGCAGACAGTCCAGTGGGAAGAATTTCTGAGTACAGTAGAGAATAAACATTAACCAGAAGACCTTTAATTAAAGTAGACTTGGTAATCCCAAGAGGATTTTCCTGTTTGTTCATCATTTGGGTTGCTTGCCTCTATTCAACCTTCTATTCATTTATAGCTTTATCTCTACAATGGAGAGAGAATAAAGGCTTAGAGGATTTTGAATCACTGTAATCAACAATACTATAATTAGGAAAGAAAACAGGAAATACATTCAAAGGTTTCATTTTTTTCCAACTTAACAGAAACCTCCATCAGAAAGTTTACTGCAACAGCTAATTCAATGATTATTCATTATTTTATTTGTCTCTACTGTCTCAAAGGTATTAAAGCATCATGAAGCTTATCAGTAGACAGCTGTATCTTAGTAGGCAAGTTCTCTCTTTTTTCTTTGGAAAGTGGCAAAATTGAAGAAAATGGACAAACATCACTATGGTGATGGTACTGTCAAATTCTGGTAGCCTTTTACAATAAAGTACTAGTCACTCTGGAAAGCATTAGCTGTTCTTTGGAAACCACTCACCTGGAAGAATTTGGATCCTTGTGTATGGTGAACTGTGGTGGTTATAACACAGACCTAAATATTGTGATGGGAGATCCTGGAATGGGGTAGCATCCTTGTTTGTGTGGCATGTTCCACAGGCAGAGCTGTGAGCAGTTGACTGGACACTTTTGGTAGATATGGACAGTTTTCATGATATGAATCCTCATCCGTGAATGCCAGTCTGTAGGATGGCAAGGCATATCTGGATGGTGTGGTGTGGCTTTGTATTGCCAGTCAGTGGGGTGGAGGACAGGCTGGCAGAAAGACAAGAATGAACTAACTCACCCAGTTTCAGGCTACCTGAAACTTTCTTAGTTGAGGGAAGTATCTGGAGAGGTCAAGAGCAATAATGAACTCAGTAGGTGCTTCTCTGGAAAATTACAGGCTGTCAGGATAAAAAAAGGAGTAAGGAAGATAGAAAATGGTACAAAAAGAAGCCTGACCAAGTTAGGAGTGCAGAAGACTATTTTAGTTTAATGAATGATAAAAATGTGGTGCTGAAGTCTGTTGTAGAGTATTACTGCAGGCAAATTTGCACAAGATAGGATGAGGAAAAATTGGGCCATAAGAAATCAATGTCAATTGCAATAAAATTGAATATTAAACTTAGAATCACAGTCACTTTTAGCATCAATGGAGTCTTCTTATAGAGGAGAATGTTATAAGGTGGGCTAATGAACACCATTGTCTTAATTTATTTGCACAATTATATTTAAATCATTTTACTATAAAAAACAGAGATGGGAAAATTACCTTCTTAAAATCTGCTTCACATTCAAACTGAATGAACCACATAATGTTCTTCTTAATCATATGCTATTTTGAAACCTTGTGGAAAGCTAATGCTTGTAAACTTCTGTGGGGACAGTGCTGGGCTCTGAGTCATGGAGGATCCACCTCAGAAGTGACATCTAATCAGGAAGCAGGTACATGGGAGCCTGCACCTAGGGACAGCCTTAAGACCTAATTCGATTTTTTTTTAAAAAACAAACCTGGTTATATATGGCCACTTTGGTTTATCCCATAGTGGTGAATAAGGTTGTTATCTCAGCCCCCTTGCTCCTTTCATAACTACATGGCATAGAAATTTAGCACTGGAGAGTGCAGAAGAGGGTGGAGATGTTTTACTTGTGAATGAGTGTGATTACAGTCCAAGCTTCTATGCGCAGGGATGCTGTTGTAATGCCTTGTTGTTTTCCATACTCAAGTATGCCTCTCTTATTCACTCTTGTGGGAGGCAGCTGACTTCACTACTGAAGCTCACTCCAGTTGTAGATGGCCAGAGACCATCTGTAGAGTTCTAAAAACTCTCTGGGTTGCTTCATCAGAGAGATCCCCCTTCTGGTAGTGTGCTGAGAATGTATGACTAGCAGTTACACTGCTTAGATTGGAGGTTTCAGAAAGGAACTCGGCGAATCTCCGCAGCTGATCCTTGCTATCAATCCTCTCAGCTTTATTTGGCATCCTCCTTATGATTTCTTTTCCTTAGCTCAGGATTCCAGCCCACCCTCTAATAAAACTTTATATCTGAATTAGAATTTTAATCAACTACATACACTGAGTTGTGGACCTACCTTGGAGATATTTCCTTCTTTTCTTGTAGCAATTTTAAGTATTATGAGTCATAATTCAAAATACAATGTTATGTGAATTGATATATTCACATAACTCCCCAGAAAGAACACTTCCAGGGTTCCTGACACTTCTATGTCAATTCTGCACTCAAGAAAACCTCCTCCTTACTCATGGGGGCTAAGGTAACTATTAGCAAGGTAACTGAATAGCAAGTCCACTCACAGAAACATCCTCGTACATATACCCTTCATGGATTGGTCTTTGTTAGGACATCATACTGTATGCATATTTTAGTGGCAAATATTTAGTTTTTAAGTTTCAATTCTACTAATACCATGGGAGCCTTCCTTGTGTCCTGTTGAAGAGATTTATTCATCAAATAATGGCATAATTGGGGGACCTAGAATATCTTCAGGTGAGAGTTGGATTTGTTTTTTGTCGAACATAGTTTGGAGATATACTAGATAAGCTGAGGCATTTTGAAGACTGTGGATGAGTCTTTGTAAATGTACAACTTTAGAATGAGGAAATCCAGAATGCTGAGACCAGAAAGTCCAAGAACCACTGGATTAGATTGGTGAGCCTTATTCTTTCCTCCAGCAGCATCTTCTGTGCATCGCATCCACCTCTTCTCCCCTCTGTTAAACTATCCAGCAGAGGGGTATTATTTACTTGTGAAATAAAGTATATCTAAGAATGGATAAAGTCACCAAGACTTCCAATGTAATAATATACTATTTTATACTATTATATAATGTGTTATATCAATATATTATTGATATAATATATTATTAGTATAATATATAATACACTGTTTTTCTATGTAATAATACACTATTATTTCACTGTAATGAACACACTATTTATAAGGGCAAAGTTGTGGTGGGATGAAGGTTGAAAGAGGGTGTTGAAATCATTTGGGACTTAGACTATAGAGAAGAGGCTATTTTATATTACATCACCAAATTGATTGAATTATTATGTAATGGATGAAAAATTTAGTCACAAAAAATTAAGCTGCTTGTTCGAGGTCAGAGCTAGTGGAATTGCCCAGCTGGAATGTAACCCTAGATCTAGTAAGTTATTATTTATATTATTTCCAGGTTACACATAGTCTAAGCAATGGGAGCCCAGGTGCAAGCTTGTCATGTGAGACAGCAGTTCACACTAAGCTTGTCATGTGAGACAGCAGTTCACACTAAGCTTGTCATGTGAAACCGCAGTTCACGCTTGGCTCACCCCCTGTTTCTCCTCACACTCACTGCCAGCAACAGCACTCACTGCTTTGAACCAGGTTTCTTGTTCTCTGAATAGCTAACCATCATTCTGTCACTCAGTTTTGTCTTTTGCTTTTGAGACTATGTTTAGATATCTCTTTTCTTGAAATCATAGTATATGTCTTCAGCATTCTGCTCTTCATAATACTCCCTAAAGCCTCATCTTCTTCCCTTTAGAGGAATCTGTCTTGCTTTTTACTTACCACAGTATTCAGCATTTACCACAACCAAGAGCAACTTATCCCCAGATGCTCTAGCAGTTGTCTTATGACACAGTTCACAGCACAGCCTTTGTTTTATGATGTCAGTAGTGATGACCACATTATCTCTTCCTGTGCTTGTTTTCTGTTTTCCCATCTCTGATTTATTTCTCTTGTGATGATGGCAGCTGTCTCTCCCCATATGTTCAATGAATTAGTCAGAGAGGATATTAATTTTAGAGAACCTTGAAGGATTAGAGGCAGACAGATTTCTGAGTTCGATGTCAGCCTGGTCTACAGGGTTCCAGGACAGCCATGGCTACACAGAGAAACCCTGTCTCGAAAAAAAAAAAAAAAGAAAGAAAAAAAAAGAAAGATGAAAAGTATTCAATATTAGCATTAAGTCATACAATTAAAATGAAAGCAATTCTGGAATAGAAGGAATAATGTATGAGGTCAACCAGAATCAATAATATAAGCTTGCTTCTCCAGAAAGAGTCAGCTCCCTCATCCTCAGATACAGACTCTGTGGTTCCCAACTCTTTAGAAAATGAGCCCTCTAAGAGGGCACTCTGTACATTCCGTGTCGTCTGCTAAAATTAGAAAGGAAGAGGAATAGAGAACTCAGCTATATCACAGATCAGCCACTAAATTTCATATGTCATCTATATACATATTTAAAAAGTACTATGCTATAATGATATCAGATACTTTCAACTGCATGAGAAAATATCTATTCTGACAACTTTGAATTGAAATTATAGCTCATTACAAATTGTCTTCAAGTTGCCCGAGCATAATTTCACTTGAGTGGAGTTATCTTTAAACTATTGTGGTCATCACAATAGGAAACAGGGAGTGTCTGAGTCAGAGGCTTTATATTTCAGAGTAATGCAGGGGACTCTTCCAGACTCACCCAACCAGCTGCAGCTTCCTCTATGAAGAGAGTAAGGTATGTGCTTCTGATGTCCACGGTGTAAAGCTGAAAGAGGGGGTGGAGTGAACCTTCAGTTCTTTTCTGTGCATGAGACATCAAGCTTTCCAAAAGGTCTTCAGCTCCCTGGCTTATGGCTTCTCCCGATTCACTTTGACTAGCATCACAGAGAATGACATTTACCACAGTGTGGGAGATCAGCTAGCAGTCAAATTTTTATGTGCATTTTTAAAAGGATAAATGGAGAAATACGTATGAATCTAGCTTTTTTATTTTGTGTGTTGCTATTTAGGTCACTCACTGTCAGAATTTACCAATGCTTTAAAATAGAATCAATCATAGTGTCAGACAGTCGTCATATGGGTAGAACTTCATCAAAGTTAGCACTCTTTAAAATAAATGGAAAGGCTTGAGAGTAATTCTGCAGAGCAGCAGTTGTCTTGGAATACGTTATTTGGAGTAGTGTTGACAAAAATTAAATTTGTTTGATAGTTATTCTGTTCTTACATATGATTTAATACAGTAATTATAAAAGCTTTCTGCTGGTAATTAATTATTAAGAGCAGTTAATATTTCTTGCATAGTAAAAATTACTCCAAGATTATATATGCTTTTATTATGAAGCCAAACCTTGTACTTTATCAGTCAAGGGCCACGAAACAGAATCATTGTAATTCTATGCTTTATTGAAAGCGAATTACCTAGGCTTTCTTGTGTTTCTTTTTCAAAACTATTTTCTTGATACTTTAATTAGATTATTATAGCAAAGCTTTGGTGAGATGTGTATTTTGTTGTTGTTGCTTTGCTCTTATTTTGAAACAGATATAGTGACACCAGAAGAGAGAAGGAAAATGTTGTTAGTGTTGACACAGTGCACAGCTAACCGGATAGTCTTCAGGTAGCTGCGATTTTCATCTGCGATTTGGGACTTAAGAATATTCATGAGAATTTTCTACTTTGTATTAAGTTTAAAATTATAAACTGTTTCTTATTGTTTTGCAATTTTATACTAAATTTAGTCTATGGTAGAAACAAGAGAATATGATATTTGGGGATTACATTAAATCTTCCTCTCTGGAGCCAAATTTTTTTGTGATTAAAAAGATGTCGTTTTTGTTTTTTTGTATTTTGTTTTTGTCACAGCACACTGGGTGACACCTTATGTAGCTTGAGCCCAAATTACTTTCCTTTACAACTGTCTTAGTTACATAACTAAGGACCAAATGTTTGGCATATGTTTATTCTTTTCCAAACACAGTTTATTTTTGTTAGAATTTGGCATATTTATTTTTAAGTCGCTACAAGGTTTCTATAGGGAAAAGGAAGACTCTTTGAATGCTAGCACCTATTCTCCAAGTCCCCCAGTCAGCCTTAAGGAAAGTTGTCTGTTTGCCTATGGAATGCAGGCCACATCTACAAGGAGGAGGGGTACTTCTGGTTCATGAACATACAGTACACCAATCAAGTATACAAAGTATAATTTTTCTGGAATTTATTTTCAACCTGTGTGAGCCTGTTGGTGTAAGAATGATTGATTGAATGTACTTAGTACATCACTTTAAAAGTTCGGTCTTCATGATTTATTATTGTCTGGGAATGTCTTGGCTCATTATTTTTTGGTTTTCTGTAATTATTTTTTATCAGTATCTATCTTACCCAATGAAATTACACTAATTTTTTTAAATGAACAAACTCCTGTGTTAGCTTTCTTTTCTTTTTGATATAATGACCATTTTATGAAATATAACCATGTTGACTAAAAGTTTAGAAAAGAAAAGATTTTATTGTTTGGAATGTAAAGTATAATGTTGAAAACTCAGAAATTATTCTCTCTTTTTTTTAGCTGAAAAGTGTAAATTAGCAAGCTATTTGTAACCAAATAGGAGAGTTGGGGCTTACCTTGAAGTAAGATTTAACCTGATAGCCTCCGCTGGCCTAAAGCCTTTTTAGTTTCATTTTAATGGCTCCAGCCACCACCATGTTGGTGTGTTAAAATGTTCCCATGGACACGATATTGCTGTGAGATCCGGACAGGGCTCCTATGTGTTCACTGTCAAGCAATTCCATTGCAGCAAGTGATCACTGTCACACTGGAGTCCTGAAACGCTTTTGAAGACAGAGATTCTAAACACATCTTACTTGTAGAAGTAAAGAAATATGTATGCTTCCAAAATTAATGAAATAACATCTCTGTGTGCTTCATTTTTATGCTTTATGTTTTTATTAATTTGGTTCACTTTTTTTAAAGTTACAGATGTAATACTTATTCCTAAGGCCAAAATACAATTCAGTCACAAAAAAGGCTTGTGGTCCATACATAGTGCCAGTGTCACTCAGTACCCAAGACTGGCCTGTCACTCATTACCAGACCCATCCAGAGCCCCAATTGTATCTTTATGTTTCTCTTTTGCTAGAATGTTTTATTTATAGTGCCAATAGGAGCCACCAATGTTCTTTGTCCTGGATAAATTGGATAAGGTATGAAATCAGTTTAGTAATTTCTGGGTAGTTTTATCTGATTTCAATTTTGACATTGCTAGAAAACCCAAAGCCTTGTGTACTATCGTCCACTAAATTGCACCATCAGCCCAAGATAAATTTTCCTTCCTTCCCTAACTTAGACTTTGTTGTTGTTATTGTTGAGATAGGGACTCACAGTGTAGCACTTGCTGGCCTAGAGTTCACTGTATAGAATAGGCTTGCCGTGAACTCAGAGAAGTCTGCCTGCATCTACCTCCAGAGTGCTGGGATTTAAAGACCTGAGCTACTGGATCCAGACTCCTAAATAATTTATAAAAGAACATAGATATTCTTTCTTGGAATAAAGTGTGTATGTAGTGTGACTGACTTTTTTTATTGGATATTTTCTTTACTTACATTTCAAATGTTATTCCCTTTCCCAGTTTTCTCCTTACCCCAGAAAAACCCTTATTCTGTTCCCCCTCTCCTGATTCTATGAGGGTGTTCCCCCACACACCCACCCACCGTAGCCTCCCTGCCCTTGAATTCTTCTACACTGGGGCATCTAGCCTTTATAGGACCAAGGACTGCTCCTCCCATTGATACCCAACAAGGTCATCCTCTGCTACATATGTAGCTGGAGCCACAGGTCTCTCCTTGGTTGATGGCTTAGTCCCTGGGAACAATGGGGGGTCTGACTGGTTGGTTTGTTATTCTTCCCATGGGGTTGCATACCACTTCAGCTCCTTCAGTCCATTATCTAACTCCTCCATTGGGTATCCTGTGCTAAGTCCAAGGGTTGGCTGTGAGCATCCACATCTGTATTTGTCAGGCTCTGACAGAGCTTCTCAGGAGACAGCTATATCAGGCTCCTGTCAGTATGCAGTTCTTGGTATTCACAATAGTGTCTGGATTTGGTGACTATATTTGGGATGGATTCCCAGGTGGGACAGTCTCTGAATGGCCTTTCCTTCAGTCTCTGCTCTTCACTTTGTCTCCATATTTGCTCCTGTGAATATATTGTTCCCTTTTCTAAGAAGGACTGAAGCACCCACATTTTGTTCTTCCTTCTTGAACTTCATGTGGTCTGTGAATTGTGTTTTGGGTATTGCTAGCTTTGAGGCTAAAATCCACTTATCAGTGAGTGCATGCCATGTGTGTTCTTTTGTGATTGGGTTACCTTAGGATGATATTCTCCAGATCCATCCATTTCCCTAAGAATTTCATAAATTCATTGTTTTGAATAGTTGAGTAGTACTCCATTGTGTAATGTACCACATTTTCTGTATCCATTTCTCTGTTGAAGGACATCTGGGTTGTTTCCAGTTTCTGGCTATTATAAATAAGGCTGCTATGAACATAGTGGAGCATGTGTCCTTAATACATGTTGGAGCTTCTTCTGGGTATATGCCCAGGAGTGGTATAGCTGGGTACTCTGGTAGTACTATGTCCAATTTATGAAGGAACTGGCAAACTGATTTCCAGAGTGGTTGTACCAGCTTGCAATCCTGTCAGCAATGAAGGAGTGTTCCCCTTTCTCCACAACCTCTCCAGCATCTGCTGTCACCTGAGATTTTGATCCTAGCCATTCTGACTGGTGTGAGGTAGAATCTCAGGGTTGTTTTGATTTGCATTTTTCTGATGACTAAGGATTTTGAACATTTCTATGTTTCTGGAATGTAGCTTGTAAAAATGGAAGTTTGAGAATATTCTTTTAGGTTACATGAATCTTTCTCTGGGACATCTTCTTTATCTCCCATACTTCTGTTTTCTTTCACCTAATGACTGATGTGAAAATTTTCTTCTTTTCTGGAGTAACAGGTAGAAGCACATCTGATTTTCTCTTTCACATGACTACTATAGCTCCTATTCAAGGTCATCTTGTGGAATAAGCTAAAAGGTATTTTAGAAGAATGGAAAACTTGCTCCAGTTCATGGAACTATTAGCAACAGGGTTGGGATGGTGCCAGACCACCTGAATAGCTGTTATGTTACCAGATGAAATAGTTCTCAAGGATAGTTGTTTGGATCATCCATACAAATTCATGTAGTATGAGCCAGGTCCCCTGCAAAGTTGAAATCACTAAGCTATAGAGAAAGTCTCCAAAGAAACACTGAGTGCATCCATGGAGAATTCCAGACTGGTCTCATTGCTCTGTATCTCAGTAACAATGTTATGAGAATTCAGAAGTAATTTTCATCCTTGATTCTATATTTGCTACTGTAGCCTAATTGGCTTTTCTAGCAAAATCTATATATCTCAGAAATCTTAAGAATGTTTATGATATCTATAATGATTAGTACATTTTATACTAAAAAAAATTAGATAGTGGTCTTTCAATGATAATATACTTATGGGACCAAAGATGAACAGTGTTTAAAATTAAGATGGTGCTAAAAACATCATGGTGAACACTGGCTCTATGGGTGAGTATAGAAGCCATAATGGAGACACTGTGAGGAAACTATGTGATCAAGTAACAATGGTTTAGGGAACAAAGACTATGTTGAATGAACTGCATGATGATGTAGCTTTCCTTTCAGGAAGTTATATTTTTGCTCTACCTCAGTTTAGAAATGTGAGGCTATTTGAGAATGAGTAACTGCATAAAGATACATCTTGAAAGCATGTCAACAAGGACCACTGAAGATAGAGTATCTCATCAAAGAAAATCAGGACTATGCTCCCAATGGGAATAGAGTAGCTGTTTTGCTGATGTGTCAGGGTGAAGAAAATGAACACATTCTGCATCACTGCCAAGAAAATTTTAGAGTAGTAGACCCAAGAATGTAGGATGAAATAAATCGCCTTTTTTTTTTTTTGGTCCTAAGCTACTTGATGATTGCACGCAAAGTTGAAAAATGAAGCTTTGAGTTAATAATCATAATAAACAAACAAATGTGCTCTGAGCTAATTTAACTCTCTATTGACCTCTAGGCGACACTTGGTTTCAAAATGGCCTCCCTTGCTGCAGCAAATGCAGAATTTGGCTTCGACTTATTCAGAGATATGGAGTGTAGTCAAGGAAATGGAAATGCATTCTTCTCTTCCCTGAGCATCTTCACTGCCCTTACCCTAATCCGTCTGGGTGCTCGAGGTGACTGTGCACGTCAGATTGACAAGGTTAGTGCTGCCTTTTCCAATCAGTCCTAGGAATGAACTGTTTTCTCCAAGAAAATATTTCATGATAAGCACTGGGCTTTTCCTCTGGTCCTTGGTTTTCATCTGGGATGGAGAAGAAATAAAGTTGGGATGCTTTAACTCAACAGACTGCTTCTCTCAGAATCCTTTGGCTTTGATAGCAACTACAGCATCATCTGGACAACTTGGTGTGGATGAAAGTTCTTAGGATGAACTTGGAACTATAGGTATGGGTGGGGGTCACCTATTGTAGTTTTAGAAAGCTCTCCAGGCATATCCTGTTTGAGAGCCACCAGATTAATAGACACAGTTATGATGGAACTTGACAGGCTGTCCAAGATTTGTTTTGTTTTGTTTGTAATGCTGGGTATGTGACTTTCACACTTGCTAGACAAGTGCTCAACCACAACCTGGTGTCCTAGTTTAAGCATAGGTTATGTGGATACAAATGACCATCACTAGCATATAGATAATGGAAGGCTACCTGAACAGTATTCCCACCACCACCTTCTTCACCACTTTCAGAAAGTGCTTATTAACACACCCTTGTAAACAGCTCTAAAGAACTACAGTCAAGGTTTACTACTCTTCTCCCCAGAAATCATCATATAAATTTACCCACTCAACAGAACCTATTTTGCCAGGCCCAGCTGTTTCCACAGACTCAGATGTCATCTCTTTTTGATTCCA
>JADRCC010132746.1:0-10164 GCA_019843855.1 Hylomyscus alleni
AGACAGGGTTTCTCTGTGTAGCCCTGGCTGTCCTGGAACTCACAGTGTAGACCAGGCTGGCCTCGAACTCAGAAATCTGCCTGCCTCTGCCTCCCAAGTGCAGGGATTAAAGGCATGTGTCACCACTGCCCTAAATTTCTTATATCACAGCACAAAAACGAATTTATTAACTGTTCGCCAAAGCTCCTAACAGGACTGAGTAAAGAAAGACAAAAGATGTGAGAGTGAAGCATTAGACAAATTTCAAACTATGTATTAACATTCCATACTTTGTATATGCCATAGTATATATGCACAGTGTATATGCTATTCCTTTATGTGTTCTATGTGCTTAGGAAATGCTACCTAGAATCCTGTTGTGACGTATCTACATCTTTCTGCTTTGGGTTGGGATCAGATTACTACACGAGCAATCTGCCCTCACATTTCAATGCTTTATGTAGTAGTAAATGGTTCGCTTCTCTCAAGTACATCCTCCATCTCAGAAGTTGCTCTCTAGATAATCCTCTTGGGTGATTTCCATCTAAATAGAAACGCAGAGATCTTGGTTTAGCTCATATTTTGAGTCTACTATATTGTCGCCTACAGTCTACTTAGGGCTATAAAGACAGTAGAAACCAGGGGGAAAAAGAATTCACAGATGACCCCATGAAATTATTTAATGCTACAAGTGTGTATGTTCCCATTTCATTGGTTCGAACAGCTATGAAACCCCTTCTTAATGCAAGAGGCCTTGGGAAAGTGCTATCTCTGAGTCCCATGAGGGAATAAAAGACCCACATAAACACACAGTAATGTCTTAAAGACAAGACAAAATTCCCAACTAGTCTCTAAGCCCCTCCACACCTAACATTTGAGACACGGCCTCCCAGCAGATGCTAATGCTCAGGAGGAAGCAACTCGTGTAAGTTTGTTTTCTTCTCTGACAATGACCTTTGTTCGTTAGCATTTAGGACAAAGATCTTCTAAGTCACTGTGAACAATTTTAGAAAAAAAAAAAGCTAGGGAGATTCTCTCATGGAAATGCAGTCTGATGAGAGCAAACCCACACAGAGATGTCTAAACACCCACCACAGTCGATGCCAGCTCTTCAAAACCAACTGCAGCTGTGCAGGGAACATAAATCTATGGGCAGTGGAGAAGGCAGAATGGGTGGGTGGAGCTGGAAATCTGAATTAATTGGAGCCAGGAGGAGACCATCTGAGAAGGAAAATCTTTCTACAGCATTTTTCAACAGACTATAATTTTCCTAATTACAAAAATCACAAACTATAGTGAAGGTAGAAAAACACAAAACAAAATTAAAATCACTCCTAATCCCAACTCCCACCCACACGCCACAAACTTCCTAGCTGTTCAGATGATTGGCATCTATTATTCTTAAAGATGAACTCTAACAACTTTTCTTAGCAAGCATTTCCCCCACTAACATCACACTTGACACATTGGATGGCTTGTTTTATAAAATTCAAAATATAATCTAGCTATTTTGCAATGTTAGTATGAATGGCTACATAGTTGACAATGGTTGAATCTGACTACTTCTCGATTTTCACTCTTATCAAAAATAGTATTACATCTATCTATCTCTCTGTGCCTGTTTTCTACACATATGTGATCATTTATACGCCAAGAGACTTGTGATAATGGTGACTAACACTGAACTTTGTAATGTATCTCCTTTGAGGTAAGTTTCTTCCTTGCCACATCTAATTCAGTCCTCAGAACAAGTGGTCACTGTTAATAGGGCATTCATGTTTTAGGCAAGGAGATGGTGTTTGAGAAAAGTTAAAATCTTTGCCTGTTATGATGCAGCTAGTTAATAGGAGTGGGATTTGAACCTAGACCAACAAACAGACTTCAGCATCCAAGATCTGCCATTTCCTATTCTACCCCGGAGAGCACTTAAATTCTCACTAGCAGATTAACCTGCATGGTGGGTTGACAGAGTAATGGATATGGCTTGAGAAGGGGCATGGATAATCAAGAGGAAAGGCTTACATGATAGCCTAGAGGAGAGAAGGTAAAGTTTTATGGGAGAAAATAACTTCTGCTAGGTTGACGTTAAAAAAAAAAAAAAATCCATCAGTTAATATGTCCAGGGAGGCAAAGTCATTTCAAAGGACAATCTCCAAGCCAAAGTTCAAGACTGTTTAAAAATTCTTTAGAGGGACATGGAGAGTGCCTGTCCTGTTGTACAAAGAGGAGAGAAGTCAAAAGAGCACTTGATAAGAGAGGTGCATTGTATCCATCTTTGATTTAAGAAAGTGGCCTTTGGCTTGTGGAATGAGATAAGATCCGAGTCTCTGAGGCCTTTTTGGAGACTTCTGTCATAATTTTCCCCCAATCTGACAGCTTCTCTGTGGGAATGCACTTCCCTCGAGGCAGTAGTGGAATCTGAAGGGAGCCTGAAGGCAGGGCCTTGGATCGGGCTTCCACTTCCAGTCTCCAGGCATAGCCACTTATCAAAGGCCTCACTGCGCCTCAGATGGAATCAGGGAGGAATGACAGATGCCAAAGGCAAAAAAAGTCATCTGGAGCCATGTTAGGATAGAGTGTAAAAGAGGAATTATGAGTTTATACTCTATGCTCAGACTACCGGGTTCAAATCCAGGCCTCACTGCTTACTGTTGGCATGACTATGACAGACTATCTTCTCTGTATGGCAATTTTCTTCATTGTAAAATGAGATGATAGTAATAATACTGATCCCATAGATTGCAGGGAAGGGTCAATGAGGAGAGTAAGCCACGTGTGTGGGCTACCATCCCCACAAGGCAAGGCCCTCATTTTCCCAGCTTTTGAACATCATAGGCCATCATAAAGATAAACCAATTTAAACATGAGTCCAGGTTCTGTTAAACCTTTGTTCCTGAGGAACAAACATGCAGTTATCAAAAATCCCGAATATGTTATGAAGCTGCAACAAAATAGTTTATTGGTCTAGGGTCACTGCAGCATGAGGAAATGCCACAACTTTACAAAGGTTGAGAGTTACTGCAAATGCTTCCATTTCCCTTCTGAACTTTCTGGAAACTGACTCCGTTCTCCTATGTGCACAGAGAACTCTTGGACTGGCATCCCCTCAGACAAAACTCACTCCCCTCAACTCTCAGTATAGCAACTGTGTTATAGTGTGTCAATGGTGCTTGCAGCCTGTGCTATGTGTGCACAGATGTGGGAAGACCTCAGCTTCTGCCTTCTCTCCTCTCCTATTCCCTTCATGGTAATAGAAACTGCAACAGGACCAGGGACCTTAGCCATAGTGGTTAGAGGAAGTGAGATATACTAGAGATTTGGTATTGCTCCCAAGTTCCAAAAGAACCTCACAGTCTCCTACAGAAAAGACAAGAAGGTCCCCACCTACTACCTCAAATATGTCTAGCTGAAACTTGTTCTTCTAGACATTTGCATTTCAAATACTCTCTAAAACTGTTGGTTAATTTGGGTCTGATTAATTACTAATCTTACAATTAAAACAATAATTGTAAGGTACAATGTGGCTTGCTATATTGAGAATCAAATGGCAGAGGAGGGCTGTCTGGGGACAAATTCCTAGTATGGTTGACACCATTTCCACGGGAACATACACTCTGAGTTCCAGATGACTCCTTCACACACTGACTTTTGGAATACGACCCTTTAGTAGGTTGAAGGTTTACCAACAATATCAAATATCTTAGTGAATTTTTTATTGGTGTATTTTAAAACACATTCTTTATGTTCCATCTTAAGAGCTTAAAGCAGTTCTTAGTCTCTTGCATAAGAATCGTCTCCCTGGTGTCAGAGATATAACTAAAGGAGAACTCTGGGTTTTCTGGAGGATCAGGAGAATCCAGCTATTTTTGTTATTTTCCTATATAAAAAGCCAATCGTGAAAAGACAGTAGACAAACAAAATCATTTGTGTTATTGGTACATTTGGCCACTTGACTTCCCAAGGCCCAGTCATTTCAACTTACATGTGCTGTCTGTGAGAACATTTGAGAAACACTTGTCATCATTTCAAAAGTGTGTACTACATATGGCAGTAACAGCAACTCATCTAAAAACCTTCTTTATTATCCCAACAATACTATTGAG
This sequence comes from Hylomyscus alleni, assembly GCA_019843855.1. Lineage (NCBI taxonomy): Eukaryota > Metazoa > Chordata > Mammalia > Rodentia > Muridae > Hylomyscus > Hylomyscus alleni. Next base: position 4,083 of record JADRCC010132746.1, read on the forward strand.
TTCTCACTCACAAGGAGATATGGCATTTAAATGCTTTTAAATTTTTCTTCCTTCTTGGAGCAGCTTTTAAAGAATACATAACTATCTTTCCTTCATCATTACATGCTAGGTCTCTAGTACATTTTTTAAATAAAATAAAAAGAATGAGAGTTGAGAAAGTACACTTATGGTGGACCCTTTGTCTGAAATTTAAACCCAAGCAGAAAAACTGCATCCTGTGAGTGGAAGGGTGTGGGGCGGGCTAGAAGACTGAATTTTGGCTCCAACTCCTGAGTTCAGTGGCTTCGAGGAAGTTACTCACCAGAGAGCCCCATTATCTTCATCCGAACAAATGAGGTTTGGCATCAGTGCCTGTGAGTTCCTCTCCAGTCCTCTGTTTTGTTTTTGTGGTTAGAAATAATGCAAGGATTTGGGGGATGCAATTGTCCAAAACTCCAAACTCTTCACTTATCACTTCAGGGGAAGCAGAGAGCCTGCCAGTATCACTTTTGCTTTCAGTTCCTGTCAGCGAGAACTGTGTTTAAATGAAGAGTCAGGCCTCTTGGAAAGTTTAGTTTAGTTTCCCTTTCTTTCTCCTTGCTTTTCCCTCTCCCCATTCTCTCCCTCTTCCTTCCTTCCTTCTTTCTGAGTCTTAGAAAGACAGAGAGACAGACAGACCAAGGGAAAGGAAGAGAAGGGAAAAGGAAAAGAGAAAAGAAAAGAGGCAGACACAACATCTCTGGCTTTGAAATACAGAGTGGGTCAGGATCTAACTTAGGGAAAGTTCTCAAGTGTAGGAGTTTAATGAAGCGAACCAAGACACAGCTTATGGCACCAGCCAATTGTCCCTATTCCAGACCAATCAGCCGCAAGGGCTTTGCTGGCCTCCAGCTTTCAGGTGCCAAATTCCAGGAGGTGCAGCACCTGCTCAGGAGAGCAGGGCTCCTGAAGAAGTGAACCGGAGGCACCTTTGGTCTTCTGCAGTGATAGAATCGCCTTTGCCCTGCCCTTGAGTACTCTTACTCTGAATTTTGAGTCTATTTATAGACCAATTTTAGACTTTTATTTTCTCGCATTAATGTTTCTTCACTTTTAAATCTCATGATCAGGAAGGGTGGGGTGGGATGAGTCGCGCGTCTAGGCTGGGAGGGCAGGACCGCTGAGAGGAAATGGGATGGGGCAGAAAGAAGAGTCACCGGTGGGAAGAGGGAAGGCAGACGAAATGTGACCAAATGAAAGGAACTTGTGAATGAAGCAGGAGGCACGTGAATAAAAACCAAACATCATAATTGAATATAGCCAGGAGGTCTCTGCTCCAGGGAATTTCAATCCAAGCAGGAAAAAGACAGAACAAATACTTCAACAGTTACAACCAGAATGGATCGATCCGCAAAGAAGAAATACTAAGAGTCACAGACGCGGTCCAGGAGGTGAGAGGGATGGTGCTCAAGTTGGATATTTTTGTACCATTATTCCCCTGAATAGAAATCTAAAACCAAATTACATTGCAATACGGTGTTTTGTTTTGTTTTCCCCACATGAAACCCAAGTACACATCCTGTTCTACCCCACCCTCCATCCCCACATGGAAAGCTCCCTCCCTGGCCCATCATCAGCCTGTATGTCCTGTAGGTCTCATGGCCACGCTCCTTGCCCTGCTTCCCAAGCCGGATGTGGAGCGCCACCTAGAGTTTGACCGACACATTCTCATACATACCACAAGTATGCTTTAAATCTCAGTGTGTTCGCCAGATTTTGAAGATTGAATTTAAAAAATGTGTGTGTGTATACAAATTTTAATATATATTACATATATTCAGTTTAATAATATATTCAGTTTATATACGATATATATTTAGTTTAAAAAACAAGAGTAAAAAAATTAATGAATAGAGCAAACCAGCTGTTAAACATGCAAATAAGGCAAGCACTGTCACTCTCTGGTGATGGCACCAGACTGAATTAAAAAGCGAGTTTCTAGGAAATTCCAATTTTCTCCAGGCCCCTTCCAAGATTTGTTTTGCAAAGCTGCCAGGGCGCATTCTAGACAATGAATTGAAAGTAACAAGTTCCACAGCGACATCTGAAACATTTTGTTTGCTCGCTTTTAAATTCCAAGCCAGGATTTTGCTTTTAAATTCGAAGCCAGGATTTCAAGGAGAGATCTTGTCCTTATTAATAACTATCTGACAAATTTCCGAGTGGTCTAAATTATGGAAATATTTCTACCAGTAAGATGGACTCGGCTGTTGTGATTCATGGAGCCAGCTAACATTGCAGCTATGAAGGAAAGGGGAGGGGCACAGACCTGCCTGTCACTTTTACATCACCATAATGAAGGAAGTTCGCTCCAGCACCACAGGCCAGTAAGCTTGTCAAAAAACTGTAGACACGATTATATTTCAAAGACATAAAAAGAATGACAGGACTTCTTTTCCCTCTTTATACAAAGCATATTCTTCCTCTCCACAAGCCTTGACCTGAAGGGAAAACCAAAAACATTCAGGTAAGGAAAACCACACCCAACCTTAGGAACCTTGTGCACCAGAAGCACTACTGAGTGGCTCCGGTGTCTTCTATCGGAGATGTGGAATCAAAGCAGAACAGGGAAGCAGGAGTTATAAGAAGACATTTGGGAAGAATGGAGGAGAACCTTTTGACTTCAATCTTGTCTATTCCTATAGCCGCCTCACTCTCCGTAATATCTAGCCCAGAGTGGTAGTCAATAAAGAAGTGGTGAAGCCGGGCGGTGGTGGCGCACGCCCTTAATCCCAGCACTTGGGAGGCAGAGGCAGGAGGATTTCTGAGTTTGAGGCCAGCCTGGTCTACACAGTGAACTCCAGGACAGCCAGAGCTACACAGAGAAACCCTGTCTCAGAAAAAACAACAAACAACAACAACAACAACAACAACAACAACAACAAAAAGACGTGTTGAATGCCAAATGAGGGCTTACTAGAAACACTCATATGTGTAGAGGGTAAAATCAGTTGGTGCCCATCGCCCTCACCCGTGAGACACTTAGGAGGCCTGTCTTCTCAGAAGCCTTACCTGGTTGTCACTGCTTCACCAAGTCTTTAGTGTTCCTGTTTATTTCTCAGTGGCTTTTCTACACCTGACTCCTTCCCAGGACTACAGGTATTTCCCCATGCTCTTCAATGTGCACTGCCTCACCATTTGCTATTTATGTCTTCATGGCACCACCGACCCTACACATCTCCAGTTTTAACCATTACTGTTTATACTTCCCTCCCCTTCAGGTGTTTGTTGGGTTGTTTGTTTTTGCTTTTTGCTTTGGCCTCTCCCCCAGATCTATGGAAGACCCTCATCATCTAAGAACTATTATTTTGTTAAAAATATTTTTCATACTACATATTTTGTTCATGTTTTTCTCTCATCCTACCCACCCCACCCATGTACTTACTCTCTCAAAAAAAATAAAGGAAGAAAGAAGTAATAGATAAATAGAAAGATGATTTATAGACAGATGATAGATAGATAGATTATAGATAGAAAGATGATAGATAAGAGATGATACATAGATACATATATATATACATACATATATACATAGATAATAGATGGAGATAGATAGATGACAGATGATAGATTGATAAACTTAACAGTTCAGATATACCTTATATAAATTGTCTTCAAAAACATCAGAAGTCCACAAAATCTTATATTTAATCATTTCATTATTATTAAAAATTTTGACCAGAAATATGTCTGCTCCTAACAGTACTCCCTTCATGATTCAAAAACAGATATTAAACATCTTTACCTTCAAGATAGGTTACTTATCGTGGCAAGGTAGCCATGGGGCAGAAATTGCCTATTGCATCTGCAAACAAAATACCGTCTGAAAGGACAAACAGATATGAGATAGTTGACGACTAATCTCTGCCAAGACAGGGTAAGCTAGTCCTTTATATTCCCACTTCATTTCTGGGTCTGTCAGATGTCTCTAGGCCAAAAGGCTGAAGATAGATGTTTCAACGTTATAAGACTGGCCAGGTAGTCAGCTGTCTCTACAATTGTGTGAGTTTTAGAAGCTATATTTGTTGCTTCCTATGTACTCAGATAATATTTAATTCATTCTCAAATTTCTGACGGGGTTGAAGACCAGTTAAAGTTTCTTAAACAACATTAAAAGATATGATATAGAGTTAAAAACACGGTTTTCAGATGGTATTATGAGCTAAAATCAAAACATAATTCAGGTATAAAATTATAAACTCTTTAAGTTGTGAATGATGGTAGAGTACTTTATCTAATTGACAAATATAACAGACTATATGTTAATTGTATATCATGCTCTATGATTTACATAATTGTTGTGGCTGTACTCAATTTATTTCTGAGATAAGAGGTCTTGTTTGTTGTTTTTTGTTTGTTTTTGTTGTTGTTGTTGTTGTTGTTGTTTAATTTGGGCAGAAAAGGTGAGGTGTTGGAGATTCGTTCTAATGCTTTGATTCAGTAGGGAATCTGCATGCCCAAACACTAAAGGTCTTTGCCTCCAACTGATTTTTGATGGCTCAATAAAGTTGCCAGCAGCTAATGGCTGGGCAAAGGGAAACAAGGTGGGACCTTTAGCGTTGCTTGGTCCAGGATGAGGGGGATGGGGAGAAAGACGGAGGATCACCAAGATGTGATGGGAGATGAAGGAGAGCTACAGTAGAGACAACCAACAAGCCATGTGAAAATTAGGGTAAGTGGCCATTGGCCACTTCCCTGATAGAGCCAGAAGTAGCAGGGGAAGGTTTAAGAGTGCTCAGCCTTTGAGGTAGCCAAGACATTTTAAAAATAAACTAAAATTTATATGTCTTTCATTCTCAGATCCAATGATAGCTCCTAGGCAGGTGCACGAAGGTGATCCACTGCGAGTCAAAGTGGAATAGCACAAACTACACCATGGATAGATAGATAGATAGATAGATAGATAGATAGATAGATAGATGATAGATAGAAGATAGATCAATAGATAGATGATGGAAGATAGATAGATGATAGAAGATAGATCAATAGATAGATGATAGGTAGTAAATGAGAGATTGATAGATAATTGATGATTGATTGATAGATGATAGATAGATAGATAGATAGATAGATAGATAGATGAATCAATTTTGAGTTGATTGTGCTTTCCTTTCCTGCTGGACTCTGCCTTCCTCCTTCCTTCCCTCTCTCTCTCTACCCCACCCCCAAGCTGACATACTCTCTCTGGTCTATGACATATCAATGGACCACAGCTACATAGTTCTTTCCATCTTTTACTTTCATGGATGTTAGTTCTATCATTATATGTAGACCTGTAACCCATCCAAGGTAAGGTTCATATACCATACTGTTCATTTATAATTAACTCCTATTTGGCTGGCACAGAATAAAGGTGGGTCCACAAGATGAAGAACCTTGACTGTTAAGTCCAAAGATTTATTCCAGACACGAAACAGAAATAAATGTCGAAAAGAAAGGCCAGCTCCTCCAGAAGCTTCCTCTTTCCATAGATGCTTCTGGAGCCACAGCCAAGTGATCATGACTCAGCAATATAAAGGAAAACAATGGAGAAGAAAATGTCTCCCGTGATCCATGTCCTATAGAGCTTTCTGAAAGCAGTTGTGTATGTCCATGAGTGGTAAGGAAGAGATGTGCCCTTCACCCCCCCATCCCATCCCCCAAATACATATATATCAGGTCTCTGAGGAGCTATGTGCATCCTCTCCCACTGAGGTCCTTCAGGTCAGACCAGCTAGAAAGAACAGATCCCTCAGTAAGAAAGATGTGGTCTGCTTTCCTACTGTGAGATGTCTAAAAATCCTGTTCTACCCAGAGTTTAGGCAGGGCAGATGCATTGACTGATTTGACTCTTGATTGAAATAAGCAGAACAATTATCCAGGGGCATCTGGAAGCATAATGAGAGAATTAAAAATAGAACCAGAAGGCTAAGGGGGGAAAGGTAAACCAGTCAGTAGTAGTGAGAACAGGGTTGGGGAAAGGGACAGTTGGAAATGAAGTGTACTGACACATATGAATGAAGAAGCAATAGTGAAATCCATTATTTTGTATGCTAACCTAACCTAAATATAATTTTAAAAAAAA
>JADRCC010132806.1:0-15710 GCA_019843855.1 Hylomyscus alleni
AAAAAAAAAAACAACAAGAAAAACTCCTATTGCCTCCCCCTTCCCTCTGCTTGCCACTCCACCCTCTCCCACTTATTGGTCCTGGCATTCCCCTATACTGGGGCACAGAACCTTCACAGGGCCAAGGGCCTCTCCTCCCATTGATGATCAACTTTGCAATCCTCTACTGTACTCATGCTGCCAGAACAATCAGTCCCACCATGTATAGTCCTTGGTTGGTGGTTGAGTCCCTGGGAGCTCTGAGGGTACTAGTTATTTCATATTGTTGTTCATCCTAAGGGGCTACAAATCCTTCAGTTCCTTTGGTTCTTTCTCTAACTCCTTCATTGGGGACCCTGTACTCAGTTCAATGGATGACTTTGAGTCTCTACATCTGTATTAGTCAGGTACTGTCAGATACTGTTAACTAACTATTTTTTTTTAAAAAATAGATACCTACCACATGTCACCCACAGGTAATATCATTAATATTTGTTTTCAGAACTTTACCTACCAATATGCATTCACTGGGCATAGCTGTGACCTATACAACTTTGAGATTGTTTGGTATGTATTTTCACCTATTTTTAATGTATTGAGTACTTCAGTTTTTGCTATATAAATTTGCTTATAAGTATACTTAAAATTATAAGTAAATGATAATGTTCAATAACACAAAATAAATGAATAGGAGCCAATTACAGAGAAAATATGTGAGATAAAATCTATGCAGTTAAACCAAATATGCATCAATTACATTGCATCAGCTGGAACCACACATTTCAACCAAAGTATCATCATTTCATACGTATGAGAGACTATACAAAACATTAATATACTCAAAGTAATTTCATATTTCTCCTAGGTTTGTAAAGTAGCCAAATAGAATAAGTTCTTTAAAATAGTTTCATCACCAATGTTGACAGTCCTTAATGTGATGTTTCTATGGATATAATTAACTCAAGAACAGATTGGATATCCTAGGGCATCTTCCAAATTCATGATGAGATTTTTAACTGGTGTGACATTTTAAATGCTCAAGAAAGTAGAAACAGCCATTATGAGTTCATATTTGCACCAGCTCAGTCATGCCATGGGGATAGTGTGGTGTGTTGTTCTCTCTGTCCTCTAGCTCTTAGCGTTCCCTCAACCAGTCTCCTATGATGTCTTCCGACACTTGGATAAGAGAAGGGTGATAGAGATGTCCCATCTATAGCTGAGCACTCACAGTGAAACATTCTTAGCACAGGTCTGCTTTAAGTACTACCTGACGCAGGAAGAAGCTTCTCCGATGCAGACCAGGAGCAGCAAAAATGTATGGAAATCAGCAGGATTCAGCATGAAATTTCACAACATGACCATTTAGAAAAACATCAATATGTTCTTTACTAGGGTACATGATTCTCTACCCCTGTGAGGTTTTTTTTTTTTTTTTTTAACCAAGTTTCTAGTACTACTAGTCATTAATTCCTTCGTGCAAACCAGGCTTCAGATTCAATCAAGATAGTGGTTGCTCATCCTCCATAAATGATCTTACCACTACTGCATCCTAGGCGCTCTTTGCCTGGAAAGTTGGTAGTGTAGTTGCCAATCATTTGTATTTTGAACCTGAAGTGTATGATTAAAACTAGAAATGGTTGATTGCGGGCTGCAGTGCATTTGCAGAGGCGGGATCCTAAAATATAAGGGAGATAAAAATAGAGAGGGAGGAAATGAGGAACAGAAGGGTTCGAGCAAGTTGTGAAGTGATGAGGCTGTGGAGAGAAGGCCAGAGAAGGCCTTAGACGAAGGGAGCTTTCCATGAAGAAGTCACATGGGCAACAGTAATCTTGCCATCTTAGTAAAAGTATAATAAAGGGGAATAATAGAGCTCATGTGACATGAAAAATTCAGGAGGAAAACAAGAGTGTTAACATTTTAAGAGGATAGGCATGACAGGAAGACAGGAGAAATTGGGTGTGAGTGAACCAAAATTTAAAAAAAAAAAAATTATGATTTATGAAATCCCACTCCTTTACAAAGTAAATGAAAATGAAAGAAATGCAAAGAAAATGTATTTTAATTTAATTAAAAGCAGTATGTTGAACCAGAAAGTGTGTGTTTGGGTGAGTGTACACAGACAGATGTCACATATACTTCCACACACCCACTGGAGGATCTTGAAGTATATCATTACCCCGGGGTAAGGGAAGAATACTGTAGAGACATAAACAACAGAATGCAATCACAAAGCAGAATGAAGTCATTTTCAGTTCATCAAAATCTTAAAGTTGTGTATCTGTAAAGGTACTGGACGTCACAAAATCATGTAGTTTAGTTCCTTTTTTCTAAATATGTCTCATAAATATTCTGTGCAAATTCAGCAACTTAGAATTAGTTCTAAAATCATTTCAAACTACTGATATTGGTATACATTCAGGGGTCAGGGTATTGATGAGCCAATCAATATAAAAACTGTAACAACTTTACATAATGTCTGTAGGAGTATGTATGTGTGTGTGCTTTTAAGAAAATATTATTCTAATTCTACTCAATAGTGTTTTTGTGAAGAACTCATAGTCACTGGCTCTTTTTTCTAGGATCCATACCTGGACCACTGCTTTTTCAGTTAACAGCAAATAGTGCTTGTACTTATTGGGACATTAATAAATGTGGACTCAAAGGACGTTGTTGGATCTATGATAAGTTAAAAATGATGTTCATATTGATGGGATTATGTAAGTGACATAATGTGTATAAATTTAAGTAAATAAAACTGATGTTAGAATTTGCAGTTGTTTCTAGCAAGGTACTAATTAACCATGAGCAAATACATTGATGATTAACAGCTTATACAATCATGTAGGATATATTATATAAATGTGTACTATAGAATTTATGTAAATACTTGTAATATGGCATTAAATGCACTACAGTTCTGTGTTATTCTTTTAAAGGGGGTTATAAGTGGTATAATTTCAGTCTGTTATCTAATTTTGCCTGTATATTTACATGACCAAATAGATTTCACTTGTGAGTTTTTTATTTTTACAATATTAAATATTAGATAAATTTGTGTAAAATGTTATAGATGTAAGCAGCATCTTCAAAATCCTTTTATCACTCTGAAGACTAAACCTGATTTTTTTTTGTAATACAAGACATATTTTGTAATTTTTCAGTTACTGAAAATTTCACATTTTTACTTTCTATCATTCTTTAAAATATATATTTCCACATGTTACTGAGTTAGGTACAGAGATGGTTGTTTATTGAATAAACAAAAAGCAGAGATAATGACATGTAAATGGGACACACCTCCCCCCTCCAATTCCAATGATACACTTTCCCCCATGTCCTAAGTATTGCCAACAACAAGAACCAAGTGTTCAAATCCCTGAGCCATTCTCATTCAAACATTCTCATTCAAACTGTCACACTCTACTTCCTGTCTCTCACAAGCTCAAGGCCATGTCATAATGCAAACTACATCTAGTCTACTTTTAAAAGTATCTAGAAAACACAACAGTCTCAATGCTATTTAAATGACCAATGTCCAAAGTCTCTTTGGAGATTCAAGGCAGTCTCTTAGCTGCAAGCCCCACATAATATCAAACAACAGTTTCATACTGTGCTAAAGCACAGTAGACACATTGCCTTTCCAAAGGGGAAGAATTGGGACATAGTGGAGGAGAAAACAGACCAAAGCAAGATCAAAACTCATGAGTGAACATGTCTGATCCTGAAGTTCCATGTGAAGTGCCCGGAGCTGTAGATGTCTCTGACCCTCCAGCTTTGCTGACTACAATAGATTGTTCCACTTGCTGTTTGCTGCTCTCTCTGGTGTCTCGCTCATCTTCTGCTTTCCACTACCACCCAGGATTCACTTTCATACCTTCATAAAATGGACTCTCACAAAATAGACTCTCAGGGCCTCCTAAACATTCAGAGCCTTCCTCTTCTGCTCTGTGTTTGCTGGCTTCAGGAGCCTACTGCACTTTTGAAGGAAGAATTTAAACATCCCTCCCTTTATCTTTTCATCTATCATAATCCTACAGTACCTTGTGAGAACTAGATTCCAGCTTACCATGGACTCTAACACTCTAGATTCATATTTGTAGCAGTTTTTGCAAAGTTACTCAGAGCAGAAAACACTCAGGGTCTCTTTAACAAATTGGAAAGTTATCTGGGTGCACTTATAGTATCTTTTCCTTTATTCCAGTGAAGAAGTCTGTCTGTCTTTACTAATGAAAAATCTCCTTAATAATGATCTCTTCTCTTCCAGAACTTGCCTTAACTATAACACTAAGCTTCCTAGTATGCTTTTTTCATCCAAATTCTAAATTTTATTTCTTTTTGCCTTACTTCTCTTTTTTTCTCTGAAGAAATATATAAATCAAAAACAACAAAGCTATGAGTTCAATGTTATGCTGCTGTCTTGAAATGACTTCCACCAAAATCATAAATCACATAATTTCCTTTATTTTTTATTCCTTATTTTTATTTAATCTTATTTTTACACTCCAAATTTTATCCCCTTCCCAGTCCATCCTCCCACTGTTCCACATCCCATGTCTCCTCCCTGCCTCCTTGTCTCCATGAGAATATCCCCATTCCTCACTCCACCAGACCTCTAAACTTTCTGGGGCCTCCAGTCTCTTGAGGGTTAGGTGCATCTTCTCTGACTGAAAGCAGACCCAGAAATCCTCTGCTGTATATGTGTTGGGGGCCTCATATCAGCAGGTGTGTGTTGCCTAGTTGGTGGTCCAGTCTCTGAGAGATCTCGGGGGTCCAGGTTACAGTGTTGCCCTCCTCCTCAGCTTCTTACAGCTTTTCCCTAATTTAACCACAGGGGCCAGCTGCTTTTGTCCATTGGTTTGCTACAAATACCTGCATCTGACTCTTTCAGCTGCTTGTTGGGTCTTTTGGAGGGCAGTCATGATAGGTCCCTTTTTATGAGTGCTCCATAGCCTCAGTAATAATGTCAAGCCTTGGGACCTCCCCTTAATATGGTTCCTATTTTGGGTCTGTTACTGCACCTTCTTTTCCTCAGGCTCATCTCCATTTCCATCTCTGTAGTTCTTTCAGACAGGAAAAAATATGGGTCAGAGTTTTGACTGTGGGATGGCAACCTCACTCTCACTTGATGCCCTGTCTTTCTGCTTGAGGTGGGCTCTACAAGTTCCCTCTCCCTACTGTTGATCGTTTCATCTAAGGTCCCTCCCTTTGAGTCCTGAGATTCTCTCACCTCCCAGGTCTCTGGTACATTCTGGAGGGTCCCCCCAACCTCCTACCTCCTGATGCTTGTTTCCATTCTTTCTGCTGGCCCTCAGGGCTTTATTCCTCTTCCTCCACCCAATACCCGGTCATGTACCCCTCTTCCCCCCAACCCAGTCCCTTTTCCTTCCAGGTCCCTTCCTCCCACCTCCCATTGTGATTGATTTTTTTCTCCCTCCCACGTGGGACTGAGGCCCTCCAGCTTGTTGACCTTTGTGAGTTCTGTGGACCATACCTTGGGTATTGTCTTAGTCAGAGTTTCTATTCCTGCACAAACATCATGAACAAGAAGCAAGTTGGGGAGGAAAGGGTTTATTCAGCTTACACTTCCACATGGCTGTTGATCACCAGAGGAAGGCAGAACTGGAACTCAAGCAGGTCAGGAAGCAGGAGCTGGTGCAGAGGCCACAGAGAGATGTTTCTTACTGGCTTGCTTCTCCTGGCTTGCTCAGCCTGCTCTCTTATAGAACCCAAGACTTCCAGCCCAGGGATGAGACCACCCACAAGGGGCCTTACCCCCTTGATCACTAATTGAGAAAATGTCCCACAGCTGGATCTCATGGAGGCACTTCCCCAACTGAAGCTCCCTTCTCTGTGATAACTCCAGTCTGTGTCAAGTTGACACACAAAACCAGCCAGTACAGGTATTCTTGTACTTTTTTTTCTTTCTTTTCCGTTTTTTTCTTTTTTGCTAATATCAACCTATTAGTGAGTACATAACATGCATCTATGTATGTGCTTTTGGGTCTGAGTTACCTCACTCAGGAAGATATTTTCTAGTTCTGTCCATTTGCAAAACCCAGGATGTCCTCATTCTTGATAGCTGAGTAGTGCTCCACTGTATAAATAAACCACATTTTCTGTATCCATTCTTCTGTTGTGGGACATCTGGGTTGTTTCCAGTTTCTAGCTATCACAAACAAGGCCACTAAAAACATAGTGGAACATGTGACCCTGTGGCATGGTAAAGCATCTTTTGGGTATATCCCAAGAGTGGTATTGCTGGGTCTTCAGGTAGATCTATTTCAAATTTTCTGAGGAACGTCCAGATTGATTTCCTGAGTGCTTGTGCCAGTTTTCAATCCCACCAGCCATAGAGGAGTGTTCCTCTTTCTCTACATCCTTGCCAACATGTGTGGTCACCTGAGATTTTGATTCTGATTGGTGTAAGGTGGAATCACAGTGTCATTTTGTTTTGCATTTCTCTGACTGATGCTCATAGAGCACAGGAAGAAGAAAGGCAAATTCTTTACCAAAACATCATAAGGATGGCTTCTAACCAAGTTGCCTTACTTTCTCCATGAAACTTGTTGAACACTCTACACTCCACATTTCTCTTGGTATTATTGTCTTCCGGTTTCCTACTTGAATAACCCATGAAGTTCTACGCACATAATTCAATTCCTTTTCAAGCCCACAGGTTCTCCACATAAATCTCACTCTCTGGTACCAACTTCTGTGCCCGTTCCTCTTCTGTTGCTTTGATAAAGTGCAGTGAGTAAAGCAGATTATGGAAGAGTCTGCCTTGAGGTGGGGTTCCCAAGTATGAGAAGCCACTGGTGGGAGGCACAGGAAAAAGTGGAAGAAATGATGTTGGAAGCAGCAATCTAAGAGATCACATCTTTAACTACAAACATGAAGCAGAGAGCATAAACTAGACTTGGGGTAATGTTTGAATTCCCAATCCTACCCCAATGACACGTGTACTTCAGCAGAGCCACCTCCCCTCACAGGACCATCCGCTGGCAACCAGTGTCCAAATACCTGAGGCTAAGGTATAAATTGTCATTCAAACCACTACAATCAGTTTCTTTTAAAAGCAGAGGTTGAGGGAACATATGGAGAAGCATGTGGGAAAGTAGGGTGTGTCTGTGGGAAGAGCTAGGGGGATGAGTAGAGGATGACTATATCAAATAGAATATGTGAAATTACTAAAGGATTCATTTTTTAAATTACACTAAAAGAACCACCATGACTTACTTTAAAAAAAAAAGCATATACTTCTAACATAGGGGCAAGGTGACAGTAGAAAAACGGAGCACCTGTGGATAAACCCACAGACTGCTGGACACAATAGTAATTAGTCCTTTTAAAGAAGCTGAAGAAACTGCTAGTGTGGAGGAATGGGGCCTTAGCCATGGTTCTGGTTCCCCACCACAAACTATGGTCTGAGTATATTAAAAGGAGATTACAGGTAAAGCACAAGTTATATATTTAAAATTACAAACCATCTTGAAAAGCACAAGAAAAAATGCAATTGTCTTGAGGATACAAGACTTCTCTTTATCCAAGGACCTTATCTACTGGCTAACCAGTCAACAGCCATCCTGGCTCAAATGTCATATGCTGTGCTATCCCAGAGCTTGTGTTCAGGTAGCCTTTAATTTATGTAGTAACAACCTCAAAATTATGAGAGAAGTAATGCTCAGAAATTGTGGAGAGGAATCACTGAGAGCTTCTTTTTAATGAAATGAGAAAAAACAAGAGTGCTTCATCAGGAAAAAACATACCGGATCAAGTTGCTAAGATTAACACTGAGAACATCACCTCCCTGTGAAACTACAAATAGGAACAACAGTTATGTTAATTTAGATATTCTACATAAAAATTCAAGAATGATAAACCTAGCACAGATGATTTAAATTTGGACAAAATGCTTGTTGATAATAAACAATGAATACCAGCTATCCTTTCATTTAATGGATAGTAGAACCAGAAACTAAGCCAGAAAGTGGTATCTATGTTGCTTGTTTGACTGTGAGCCATTCGGCACTAAGCACAACTTCATACCCATTAAAGAATCTTGAAATATAGTCCCACATTAGTACTGGCTAAAAGAATACTACTATAGAAACAAAAGGAGAATGTAATCAGAAAGAAGTATATAAACAAAAGTGAAGTTCAGCAGAAAAGAAAGCATAAGAATAAATTAGAATTTCACAGCAAACAAAGGCAACATCAACTAGTAAGCTCAGAACTATCACAGAGAATGAATTACGATGAGTGGATAATGACAACCTGACATTGTATATCAAAGGTACATTCTGCCCTGAAAAAGAAGAAAAATTTTCGCATAATTTATGGATAAGCCAGATACATACCATGTGTATTATTATTCCATTTTGATTGCTATAAATGAATCTTGGTGTTTTATAATGACCCAAATGATAATAGTGGTTGAGTCTTTGTATGTTATAGTGAAAAGAAGTTTCACTTCACAGTCTGGGAGTTTAAAATTTCATATAGGATTACAATTCTATAAGAGACATTTTGCTGCATCAGATCATGGTCTTTGACACAGTTAGAGAGCTATCACATTGTGAGACAAGAATCTAGAGAATCCAGAGATTAGGTTCAGTGCTAACATAGAAAGTAATCGAGCTCAATTATTTATAAAATCTATATTTCTAGTGTTCTCTATGAGTGTCCCATTGGGCCATACCACTTATAAGACTCATTACCATTGTATTCACACAATGGTGTCAAGCTTCCCATGCATGGATTTCCAATCTTCAGAAACCCATCCTTGGCTTCCAAGATCCATGCCCTTCTCCTAATGTAAAATGTAATAGCCATGTCCTCATAGAGTCAAGGACCCTGCAGAATCCCTGCAAAGTTCAAGTCCACAGATTAACTTGGAACTCTTGGAGAGCACTTTCACATATGAGCCATTGCTAAAAATAAAATTATGTCGGGGCTGGAGAGATGGCTCAGAGGTTAAGAGCTCTGACTGCTCTTCTGAAGGTCCTGAGTTCAAATCCCAGCAACCTCATGGTGGCTCACAACCATCTGTAATGAGATTTGATGCCCTCTTCTGGGGGTCTGAAGACAACTACAGCATATTTACAAATAGTAAGTGAAAAACCAAAAAAAAATTATGTCTACAAATAATACAAATAGTACAGGATAAACATTCTTAGTCTAAAGGGAGATGTCAGAAGGTAGAAAAGCATACCCATACCACAAGGAAGACTGAAATTCAACATGGTATAGATTCTGCAGATATAGAATTTTAAAGCTTCAATCCTGACAGCCCATAAATATTGTAGTTAAGAGTGGCTCCACTGGCCCTTTACCTTGTGATTTGGAAGATCCGGCAGGACCCAGTGTTTCTCTTTTGTTCTGGATTTGCACACTTTCTACGACATTCTCTGATGCTTCTTCATATTGCTAACTGCTCTAGATGTTTATTGTCTACATGTCTATTTTCAAAGTTCAACTAATGTGGCCCAACCTTCCAGCTGATTTTGGACTGGTCTTCCTTACTTCTTTGAGAATTTTTTGAGGCTGTCAGGACCCACAACACTTGAATTTTGCTTCTCTGGATAAGTATGACTGCTTAGTAAGACCTGCTGTCCACATGAGCAACCACACTCAAGTCTGAGCCATGGCCACTTAAGTCCAGGTGGACCAAGGACCTCAACACAAAACTGGATCCACTAAATCTAATATAAGAGAAAATGGAAAATTGCCTTGAATTAGTGCAAGAGACAGTTTCCTGACCAGAAAACAAAAGTCTCATGTTCTAAGATCAACAATTGACAAATGATACCTCATTTAACTGAAAAGATTCTGTATGGCAAAAGACAGGGACAATACTACAAAGCAGCAGCCTACTGATTGGGAAAAGTACTTCACTAATCCTACATCCAATAGATGACTAATATCCAAAATACACAAAGAACTCAAGAAGCTAGACTTCAACAAGCCAAATAACCCAATTTAAAAATTGGCCACAGAGGTAAACAGAGAATTCTCAACAAAGGAATCTAGAATGGCCAAGAAGCATGCAAAGAAATGTTCAACATTCTTAGTCAGCAAGGAAATAAAAATGATCCTGAAAATATACCTTATACCAATCAGAATGGCTAAGATCAAAAACTGATCCTATCAATTATGTGGAGAAGGGGGAACCCTTGGACATTGGAATTCCAAACTCGTACACTCTGGAAATCAGTCTGGTGGTTTCTAAGAAAATCTGAAGTAGTTCTACCTGAAGACCCAGCTCTACTGCTCCTGGGCATATGCTCCACCATATCACAAAGACACATGGTCTATTATGTTCATAGCAGTTTTATTCATAATAGTCAGAAACTGGAAACAATACAGATATATCCCCCAACAGAAGAATGGATGCAGAAAATGTGGTTCATTTACACAGTGGAATACTATTCAGCAATTAAAAACAAAGACACAATGAATTTTGCATGCAAATATCATCCTGAGTGAGGTAACCCTGCCCCAAAAGGACATACACTTATTGACAAAGTGGATATTACCAATGAAGTTCAGAACACCCATGATATACCCTATAGAACCTAAGAAGTTAAACAAGAAAGAAGACTCAAGAAAGGATACTTGAATCACAGTTAGAAGGCCAAATATCATCGTAGAAGGCAGAGGGACCAAGGGAACTATACGGGAGCGGGGGTATGGGGAGCCAGGATCCAGTGTGGTGAGAGATAGGAGAGAGACCCAGAAGGCTAGAAGAAAGAATGCAAATCTGCAGCTGCCAGGATTGGTGGGGAAACTCTAGGAAGTCCCAGAGACCTGTCATGGGGGAGCTCCCAGGACTCAAAGAGAGTGACCTTAGCTGAGATGCCTCTCAGTGAGGATGTGTACCCTGAAGAGGCCGCCTCCTGTAGCTACCCAGATATCCCAGTGGAGGTATAGAGCCACCAACCCACCCACAAAGCTTTCAACTCCAAAATTTCCCTGTCTAAAAGAAATGCAAGAACAAAGACAAAGCAGAGACTGAAAGAATGGCCAACCAATAACAGGTCCAACTTGATGAAGACTCGTCCCATGGGCTAGCACTAATCCCTGACATTATTAAAGATTCTTTGTTATTCTTACAGACAGGAACCTAGCATAACTGTCCTCTGAGAGGCTCTACCCAGCAGTGGAATGAAACGTATGCAAATACCCATGGTCAAACATTGGATGGAGATCAGGAAATCTTATGGAAGAGTTGGGGGAAGGATGAAAGGCCCAAAGGGTATAGGAACCCCTCAAGAAGTTCAACAGAGTCAACTATCCTGGATCTTACCTCTACCCCCAGATACTCTCAGGGATTGAGCCATCAACCAAAGTATAGACACAGGCTAGACAGAGGCCTCCATCACATATATAACAGACTTGCAGCCTCCATCACTGACTTGTCTGAACTCAGTGGGAGAGGATATGCCCAATCTGGCACAGACTTGATGTGCCTGGGAGGAGAGGAGGAGGGAAGGCTTCATTCTCTCAGAGGAGAAGGGGAGGGGGATAAGAGGAGAGACTCTGTGAGGGGGTAAACGGGGGGGGGACAGTGTTTTGGTGATAGATAGATAGATAGATAGATAGATAGATAGATAGATAGATAGATAGATAGATAGATAGATAGATTAGATAGATAGATAGATAGATAGATAGATAGATAGATAGATAGATAGACAGACAGACAGACAGACAGACAGACAGACAGACAGAAAAAAGGAAAAACAAAAAAGCAAAGAAAGCAAGGAGAAAAAGTCCCCCTGAGCAGCAAGCCCCTTCTGAATGATGGAGCTCAGCCACTGAAGACCTTCCTTAGCTCATTATTCTGATGCACAACTGTCCACTCATGTTTAGTCACACTAATCTCATTAGCAAGTCCTTAGTGGGCCACACTTAGGTTTTGTTCTTCCAAACATGTGGTTTGCTCTTTCCTGAACAGGCTATAAACTTATCAAGTCTTTCCATTGCCATTCCTTTTGTTCCACTGAAATTCTGAATAAAAACAGCCAGTGCTGCCCACAGCATATCATTACTGTTTGGTTGTTTGAAGGTCTGCCCTGTCAATATTAAGCACATCTCTTGATATTTCTTTGCACTCTTTGTTCTATGCAATCATTTCAGGTCAGTCTTTGTAAGACTACAACAGAATGCTCTGTTCTGTCACAGATTTTAAATATAGAAGATGTTGATGTACTCTCCAATTTTTTTCTGTTCTAGTCAGATACGTCTCTTACTACCAGTACATTCTTCTTGCAATTTTTTATCATTTCTCAATTGTTTTTTCAAACTCTGTGTTTCCAATAGAATGTTATAGTTATTCACTACCTATAAATTTTCATTGTAATATTACATGTAACAATATAATTGAGATAGAATCCATTGAGATATATGAAATACTTAATAAATGGAAAAGACTCACTAACTTTACTTGTCTTGTGTTGTAGCTGTATTGGATAACTGGTAATTTTTGCTACAACATTCTGACTCTAATAGGTTTATTACTCGTGAAGTTTAATTATTGTTATGTAATGAATTTTAATTTTCAAAAACCTATGAAAGCAATTTTCTATAAATTAACATTTATGCATAGAAAATGATAAATACTTCAAAAACTAAAGCTGCTTAAAGTTTTAAGAATGTTTCAGTTTCTATTGATAAATTTGGAACATATAATGTATTTATGTATCTTTAAATTAATACAGTAAATAAATTCATAAAATATTACTTTTTGGAGGCAATCTGAATAATATGAAATGTTTTGTAAACATTGAAAAAATTAATTTTATATTACTCTATAATATTAATTTCATTTTGTAATTGAGAAATTAATACTTTCAAAAATAAACTATCTTTTCTTCAGGTACATGGCATTCTTTTCAAAAACTTTGCTTAAAAACATAGTTATATTATTACTTTTTTAATACAGGTATTTTTTGTAAATTGGCCACAGCCTTGCTTACTCTTTTGGCACTTTTTAAATATAATGTTATCAAAGTTGGAAGTGAGGACACAAAGAAAAAAAAGACCAAAACAAGAATAAAATAATTATGAACTGATTTCTTCCTTTGGTAAGAATTTTATTTTTCCCTTTGTCAATGGAATATCATATCAATAACTTTTAAGATAATAATAATGATATAGCCTAAAATATGCTTTATGTAATACTATAGTTAATCTGAGCATAAAAACATGATCTGTTTTAAGATTGCTTAAGATATTCAAATATCTAATTTTTTTCTTTTAAAAAAATCTGGGTTATGGTGCATGTCTTTAATCTTAGCATTTGGAAGGCACAGGAAATGAATCTGTGAATTTGAGGCCAGGTTGGTCTATAGACTAAGTACTAGGACAACCAGAGCTACAAACTCTATTTCCACAAAACAAATGAATAAACAAAACAACAAACATGCTGACCACACACACACTAAATCTATAACAAGAAAAGGGGGTAATTAAGAGAACGAGGTGCTTTTGCAGAGATCCTGAGTTCAATTTCCAGCAACAACCATCTGTACTGTGATCTGATGCTGTCTTCTGGCACGCAGGTGCACATGCGGAGAGAGCAATAGTATATACAAAATACATAAAAATAATCTTCGAAATTTTGCAGGATTTTTCTTTTCACTTTAATTATTTTCTCATACAATATATTCTGATTAGGGTTTCCCCTCTTTCTATTCCTCGAAGGTCCTCCCCTTGTCTCCTCCTCCCCAGAAGTACCTACCCACTGTTTCTCATTAGAAAATGCGCTTCTAGGGCTGGAGAGATGGCTCGGCGGTTAAAAGGCTAGGCTCACAACCAAAATAATAAGAAAATGGGCTTCTAGGAGATACCAACCAAACATAACAAAATAAAATACGGTGAGATAAAAAGAAAAACCATCACTTTGGACCTGGACGAGGCAACCCAACAGAAGGAACAAGATCAGGCACAAGGATCAGAGATCCACTCCTTGAGATACTCAGGGATTCTCTATAAACACCAAGCTGAAAGCTATAATTTGTGGGAGACCTTGGTGCTGGCACTCCGTTTGCTGCTCTGGTATCTATGAGCTCACATGAGCATTCCTCAGTTGATTCAGAGAGCCTTATTCTGGTACCTCCCATCCCTTCTGGCTCTTACACGCCTTCCTCTTCTTCTGCCAGGTTTCCTGAGCTCTAAGGAAAAGGATTGGAAGGAGACATCCCATTTAAAGGTACATGTTCCAAGAACTACTCCTCTCTGCCTAGTGTCTGGCTGTGGGTCCCTGCATCTGTTCCCCTCTGCTGCAGGAGGAAACCTCTCTGATGATGACTGAATAAGGCACTGTTCTTTGAGTCGAGCAGAATAGCGTCAGGAGTCATTTTACTGCCATTTTTTTTTTTTAAAAAAAGGAAAGTAGTGTTTGGTTTTGTCGTGGGTCTCTGGACTATCTAGTGTCTGGTTCTTGGTCACTCAAGCAGCGTCAGATATGAGTTCTGGCTCATGGAGCGAGCCTTCAGTCAAATCGAGTATGAGTTGGCAGCTCCCACAAGTTCTGTGCCATCATTGCCTCAGCAGATCTTAGAAGCAAGACAGACTGTAGGCCAAAGGTATTGTGGCTTTATTGGCTTTTTTTGTTTCTCTTTTAGTATCCCACAGAGTACCTTCCTGCGCCAAGGAAACTAGAATGTATGGGTCAAGTCTCCACATAGGCATCAGCTGGACTTACCTATGTGCAAGGAGTGGTGTAGGCATTGTTCTTGCCAATGTGGCCGACTCATTGTCTTAGAACAACAGCCTGGCTTGTTTGGAGATTTCCATTGACCCCTTTAGTCAACAACTAAAATGAATGCATCATAGTCCCACTAATAAAACGTCACTTGAGACAAGAGAGAGGATTTTTTGGACTTTCTCTCCTCCATTATTAGGAGATCTCATTTGGATCACCCTTCTAAGTTCTAGGACGTTTCTACTGCACTAGATTTCATACCATCTGTCAAATGCCCATCAATATCTCCTTTAACTCCATCTCCATTCCCACTCCACACATGACTGTCTCCTTCCCATCTACATCCAGCACCAGTGCACTAATAAAATCTTTTCTGTTTTCACCTCCGATGAGATCCCTGTGCCTGTCCTTCCCTTCCTCTGTACATATCCTCTCTTTCTGTATGGATTGTAGGCTGATTATCATTGATATAATGGCTACTAATCACATGTATGTGAAGACATACTAATTTTTCTTTATGGATCTGGATTACCTCACTCAAGATGATTTTCATCTACTTCCAACCATCTGCCTGCAAATTTAATGTTACAATTTTCTCAACACTGAGTAATACTTCATTGTGAAAATGTACCCCATTTTCTTTATCTATCCTTGAGTTTGGGATCATTTTGATTTATTTACAATTCCTAGCTATCTGTTATAAACAATGCAGCAGTTAATATGGTTGAGGAAATGTCCTTGTGGTAGGATGGATTTTCCTTCAAATATATGCCCAAGAATGGTAGACATAAATCGATTCCTGCCTTTCTGAGTAACCACCATGCAGGTTGCTTTCTCTTCTGTCATATTCACTGTATTTCGTTGTATGTTGAGAGCTTTGGTCCATTTGGACTTGAGTTTTATGCAGGATGATACATCTGGATCTATTTACATTCTTCTACATGCAGGCATCCAGTTAAACCAGCACTGTTTGTTAAAGATGTTGTTTTTGCCAGTGTTTATTTCTGGTTTCTTTATAAAAAAAAAA
>JADRCC010132824.1:0-13386 GCA_019843855.1 Hylomyscus alleni
TTCTTTCTTTCTTTCTTTCTTTCTTTCTTTCTTTCTTTCTTTCCTTCTTTCTTTCCTTCTTTCTTTCCTTCTTTCCTTCCTTCTTTCTTTCCTTCTTTCTTTCAGATATATGCATTTTATATATATGAGTACACTCACTGTCTTCAGATACACCAGAAGAGGGCATCAGAAAAATTAAAGTTTTATATCTATCCCATTATAGATGGTTGTGAGCCACCATGTGGTTGCTAGGAATTGAACTCAGGACCTTTGGAAGAGGAGGCAGTGCTCTTACTCGCTGAGCCGTCTCTCCAACCTGGGCGTTTCTTTTTAAGGCGATGAAAATGTTCCTAATTAATGATGACTACATAACTTGGTGAGTTCACTAAGAACTACAGATTGTGTAATATAAAAAGGTGAGTTTTAGGCAACATTAATAAAATTCAATTAAAGACAACAGGCATAAATTCTTCCCTAAGTATGACTTACCCTTCCAGGAGCAATGAGGTTTTCTATACCAACCAGGTCTCGCTGTAGCTCTGTCAGCTTCTGTAGGTTTTCCAGCCGAGTAAGGCTTTGCTGGAGCTCAGTGGTCACTTCTGTGATGGCCTTCAGTGCCTCTGTATAGACAAGTCCCTCAGTTTAGACCCGTGAACAAGAGAACCCCTGTCTGCCTCGTGAAAGAGCCAGACTCTATAGGGAGGCTTTAATCTGAGGCATTTCAGAGTCCTGGCAGGGCTTTGGCAGTTGAGTGCAGTCCCCTGCGGACACCCTGGAAACTTTGGCTTTGTTGAACCAAGTGGACTGCCAGCCGACATGGGCTGGTGAGAGGAGAGCAGGCTTTGTACAGAACGCAAAGCACTAGTAGTTCTTTTCTGCTTTATTTTTGTTTGTTGTTTCTTGAGACAGGGTTTCTGTGTAAGCCCTGGCTATTCTGGAACTTTCTTTGTAGACAAGGTTGTCCTCAAACTCAGAGATCCTCATGCCTGAGCCTCCAGAGTGCTGGGATTAAAAGCATGCCCCGCCAGGCCCGGCTTGTACTATTCGTTCTTTAAGGAGATGAGATCATTATGCCTTAAATATCTGAAGAAATTTACTTCTTTCTTGTGAGAGATGCTCACCTATAGTTGAAGCAAATGTAAGAGGTCAATAAGCCAGAAGAAAACTCACTAAGATAAACACAGAATCAGACACCAGCTTGGAACAGGACATGCTAGCTGCCAACAGCTACCTGCCTAGTCCTTCCTTTCCCTGTGCTGCCCACAGTGCAGTGACCTGACTCCCCACTGGAACCACTTACAGAGACTGCTCTCCTTTCTTAAAGGAAGTTTTAGTTTCAATTGAGTTGTCTCTGTGTGTGTGCGTGCGCGCATGGTTTGTGATTATGGGCAAATCTGAGTGCAGAAACCTTTACAGTGTAGACAAGGGCACTGGATCCTCTGGAGCTGGGGTTAATGGAGATTGTGAGCCACCTGAACACAGATGCTAGGAGCCAAACTTGGGTCTTCTCCAAGGGAAAGTGCTTTTAACCACTAA
This sequence comes from Hylomyscus alleni, assembly GCA_019843855.1. Taxonomy (NCBI): domain Eukaryota; kingdom Metazoa; phylum Chordata; class Mammalia; order Rodentia; family Muridae; genus Hylomyscus; species Hylomyscus alleni. The sequence goes on from JADRCC010132824.1 coordinate 1,516, forward strand.
GCCGTCTCTCTAGCTCCCTGCTCCCCCTTTTATCAGGACCCTCTTCCTGCCTGGCCGCAGAACCTCTCACTTGTGATCCCCCTCCACCACCAGCAGCTTGACACGGTCTCTAGGCCGGGCTAATACCCACGGACTCTCAGCCCCACCCTGACAGGGTGCACGGAGTCCCTGAAGAGCAGTGTTCCTATAGGCTGTTTGTAGCTTTCAGAGACAAGAGCAAATCAGGAGGGGAACACATAGCAACATCATCATCATCCTTGACAAGCCATGAACATATTCTTTACAAATGATATGTACACAACCCTGAAAACACAGGAAGAACCGGGTGATGTTGTCCCAGTCTGAAGCTGAGCCATGTGCAGCTATGGTCTGCAGATTCTGAGCATCTGCTTTGCCTTGGGAGCAGTTGGGAGTCCTACAGAGGACCGGGTTCAGTTGCCAGCACTCACAAGTCAGCTCACAGCTACCTGCAATTGCAGAATTGCAGCTCCAGGGGACTCCAGGGACCCTGCTGCCCGGACTCCCTACTGCCTCAACTTCCTAAGTAGCTAGGATTACATCCGTGGACCACCATTCCCAGCTAATTATATACTTAATGACAATTTCAATGACTTGTAGAAAGAAACCTCCTGTAGTAAATTTATGCTATAACTAAAAGTTCTATTTGTAGATTTAAACTTTATTCTTTTTGTCACTTTAACAAATAAAAAAAATGATAGTTTATATGTGTCAGAAACTTCCAATAGGCCACTTGGCTAAAATGTTTGGTAAGTTTTAGAGTCAAAGCTTCCAGGACAGAAATAATTACAAGAAACAGGCCATTCTAGGATACTCCCCAGGCCCCAGTGCCCTTGTGGCAGCTCTAAGTTCTGATGGCAGGAGGTCACCTTGGTCACAGTACCCCACCCCATGTAGGTATCAAGGCCTGAGAAGGACTATGCCTGGGGAACGGAAAGATAGGTCCTGAGCCAGGACAGCCTGGGACCCAGTCCCTACAGCAGCTGAGACGGGGAAACGCCAGTGGCCTGTTCTGACCACTGTGGTTGTCAGTCCTTCTGGGGTAGAGCCAGTGAAGTCTGTGCTTTCCAGCCCTAACTATTGCCACTTAGCTCTCAGAGTATAAAGGCCCAGTGGGCACTCACCATGGCAGTTGGCATAGTCGTGGTGCCCAGGTGAGTAGTGAGCGCACAGCCGGCTCAGCAGCAGACGGTAGTGCACGAGCCTCTGGATGGGCTTCAGCAGGAATGTGTTGAGAGGCAGGTAGCAGACCTTCTGGAGCTCAAACTCTTTGTAGACCGCCTCCAGTTTTTTACAGTGTTTTGTGGCCTTTTCCAGCTCTGTTAGGACCTCATCATGTCTTTGGAAGTAGCTAGTAAATTCCTATTGAGGCGCAGAAAGATAGTGTTTAGGGGAAGAGACAGTAGTAGAGTGGGTGTCTTCCTTCACACAGTAGCTGGGGATGCTGACAGGGCTTGACAGGGATGTATAGTGTGGTACATGCAAGCCAGAGCACCTGTTTCCATAGAGACCCATCTTTCCCTGTCTTTGACTCCATCCCCATTTGAGTCATATTCCGTTTCCAGGGGCTAGCACTCCTGGACAGCTGGTCCTCACCATAACCACTGCTGACTGATCTCTGAAATCCTGTGTGATAGGAGACCATGAGCCTTCCTGGATTTATGGATAAACAATGAACCTCAGAAGCTAGGGGAGCTAGAGCTCACCTTAGGGGACACACTGAACATGGGGCAAGAACTACCCCACTTTCGATCTCTGTCCAGGTTCGATGTTGACTTGGTTATTGGAGAGAGGGAGGAACCATGTTTTGGGGAATTCTGTCCTGAGAAGCCTATTCTGGGGGTTCCCTGTGTTGGTTCTGAACATTCTGTACTGGATGGAGCCTGATTTGAGGGAGATGCTGTGCTGACGTGTTCGGTGGATCACTGCTCTAACAGGGATGTTGTTTAGAGGGTATGTATGCTAGAACAAGATATTCTGAAGGACACTGGTGGGAAAGCTGTCTAAGGAAATATTCTGGGAGAATGATATTCTGGGGAGAACCTGCTCTGGGAGAAACCTGTTTTAAGAAATTATACCAAGGGCTGGAGAGATGGCTCATCCAAAGGTCCCGAGTTCAATTCTCAACAACCACGTGGTGGCTCACAACCATCAGTAATGGGATTCGATGCCTTCTTCTAGTGTGTCTGAAGACAGCTAGAGTGTACTCATATACATAAAATAAATAAAGAAATCTTTAAGAAAAATAGAAATCATATTGAAAGAAATACTGCTCTGAGGAAAGGTTTTCTGAAGGGAAACCTGCTATGAAGAACTCCATTCTGAGAGAGATGCTGTGACTAGGAAATCCTGTTCTGAACTCATTCCTGAGGAATGATGTTCTGAAGGAACATCTGAAGGAGGAAAGAAAGATAATCACTGAAGGGATGCTGTTCTGAGGAAAAGCCTTATATCACCTTCCTCCCTTAAAAATAGTACACAAGGTGTCATGTAGCTCAGGCTGACCTTAAACTCAGTGTGTAGCTCAGGATAGGCCTGAATTTTTTTGAGATAGGGTTTTCTTCTACATAGCCCTGGCTCTGCCTGCATCCCAAGTACTGGGAGGGATTAAAAGTGCTACATATCACCAGCTGGGCAGTGGTGGTACACACCTTAATCCCAGCACTAGGGAGGCAGAGGCAGGCAAACTTCTGTGAATTTGAGGCCAGCCTGGTCGATACAGTGAGTTCCAGGACAGCCAAGGCCACACAGAGAATCCTGTCTCCCTCTCCCTGCAACATGCACACAAAAGCATGTGCACCACCATGCCCTCTCAGAAGAGGGCACCAGATGGAACTGAAGTTACTTACACACCGTGGGCACTGGGAACTCAACCCAGGTCCTCTATAAGAACTCCAAGTGCTCTAACCACTGTGCCGTCTCTCCGGCGTGGGAACATTGTTTGGAGAAGAACACTGCACTAGGGGACCTTCACTCTGAGAGGATACACGCTTAGGAGGCTGCCCTTCTACAGAGCATGCTCTGTGGAGCTGCGTTCTGAGGTGGGAAGGCTGCTACAGGGAAATACTACTTTGGGAAAGGGATTCCGAAGGGAAACCTTCTAAGGAGTGCTGTTCTGAAGGGAAGCTGTCCTAAAAGGATGGCTCTACTGAGCAAGCCCCTCCTGAAACCATGTTCTGACAGGCCCTGCTCTAAGAAGAGCTACTCTAAAGGAAATTCACTTTTGGAGAAAACAGTTTCTTTTTTTCTGAGAGGTCTTTATTTTAAGCTCATCTGTCTTAGGTAAAGTCTAGTCCTGGGATCTGATGTTTTGAGGGGAACCTTGTTACACCCTAAGGGAGCCTCCTCTGAGAAGGCCTCTGTTATGAGGAGACTCTCTTGTGAGTAGACGTCTCATAAGGGAACCATGTTCTGAGGAGCCTTCTCTGAAGGAAATCCCTTCCAGGAAAACCCTGAGATGGACTGTGTTTCTTGGGAGACCATTTTGAAGAATATGATTTCTAGGAGAACACAGTTGAATCAACACTGCTATGAAGTGTACAGCCTTGTCAGGGGACAAATTTGAAAAGAACTTTACTCTCCAGAGAGTCCTGCGCTGAGTGGAGAGTTCAGGTGCATGCTGTGCTGAGAGAGGAGAGGAGCCCCCCTGCCCCCCCATGTGGAGAATGTGAAGATGAACTTGTTCTTGGGAATGCTGTAGTGAGAGGACACTGTTCTGAGAACAACCCAGACATAGTTTTCGCTCACGGCTTTTGTGCTAGGTCCGAGTTAACCTGCCTTACCTTTAACTGACGCATGTTCCTGAGGAGGATGTCCCCAATTTGTTGGTGATCATCTTTTAAGTGGGCACTAGAGGGCCCTTCCCTGGATTTAGAGGAACAAGAAGGTTTATAAATACGAGGAAAGATTATAGAAGAACACCAGGATTTGATGCTAACAACTTGTTTTAGTCAGTTTTTTTTTTTTTTTTCCTGAGACAGGGTTTGAGTATGTAGCTGAAGCTGTCCCCAGATGTGGTTCTCCTGTCCCTGTCTCCCTAGTGCTGGATTATGGGCATGTGTCACGTCACCTAATAGTCAGTCATGACCGTGTTTTGAGGTGGAAAGAATTTAAATTGACAGCAGCAGTTACTGCATTTTTCTAAATATGATAGGAACCAGGGGAAGAAGGGTTGTTTTTAAAAATTTGCTCTCTATTCTGGAATGGGGATAAATAAAATTTATTTTCTCTTTTCCAAGAGGGTTTTGAAATACACTTCAATGAAATAATTGCTCTGAACTCACTTCTGAAGATGGGAATTTCCTGAGGCATGTGACAGTGTCGAGGGTAGGTACTAGCAAGGCTCAGAGCTCAGAGGTTCAAGGTTCAGAGACTGCTCATACGGACCTCATCCCAAGGTGCTGCCAGTGTGTGCTGCAGAGGTGCAGGGTGTGGGAGCCACTGTGTGCAAGTCTCAGAGGTGGGAGTCCTCTGTGGAGGGAGCCAAGCCCATAGTACCATGGGGTGCTCAGTATTGTTACCAGAGTGCCAGCCTCTGTTCCACCTCGTGAAGGAAGCCTCGATGGAACTCGTAGACTGGATCAATGTTGGAGAAAAGCAGGGTCATCAGGGCTGCAGGCATGGCCTCCTCTTTGATCACCACACTTCGGAACCACTGTGGGAGGAGTTCGGCACAGTGAGAGGCTCAGATGGGGACTGACAGGCCATGCCCCACTGAGACAACAGGTAAAGTTCCTCCAGGATATAAAGATGGCTGAAATCAGCATTCCACATATCCTCTTTGTGGACTGTATAATTGTGAAATTTTAAGGAAACAATCCTAGATCAAAGCTTTCAGATAGATATATTCTAAGCTTTGCAGTTCATGAAAAGACATTAACATTCTTTTTTTGTTTGTTTGAAGGCAGGGTTTCTATGTGTTGCCCTGGCTGTCCTGGAACTTTCTCTATAGACCAGGCTGGTCTTGAACTCAGCAATCTTTGTGCCTCTGCCTTCTGAGTGCTGAGATTAAAGGTATTCGCCACCATTGCCTGGCAAAACATGACCATCCTGACATGATTAGACATCATGCTGTGAGGCAAATACATTCAACAGAATTTCCATATGGAGGTCTCAAGTTTGTCAAGATATTCCTCAAGATGGAGCATCCATGTTTATATCTAAAACATAACAAGAAAAATCAAAGAGTTCAGGAGGAAGGTTTCATACCACAGTGATAACTTCTAAGTCCTTCAGATAGGTTCGTTCTGTAGCGAGAATCTCCTTGGCTATGTAATAAGCCTCATCTTCTGGCATGTGCTGAAAGAGGTAGAGAGAAGCATGAGTATATTTCTGGGGGACATGCCACCCTTTCACAGTCAAGGGGAGCCTGAGGTTTGTAACATGTTCTGCTCAAGCTAACAGAAATTTTGGAAATTCCTGCCATGATTCCTAAAGGAATTTACTGTAAACAGAAGACTCATTTTATTTGTATATGGCACGCCTGCATGTACGGTGTGTGCTACATGTGTACAAGTGCCCGCAGAGGCCAGGAGAGGTCACTGGATGAGTTTTAAGTGATTTGGGAACCATCGGATGTAGGTGCTGGTAACTGACTCCAAGTCCTCTTCAAGGGCAGCAGATCCCCTTGCCTGTGTAGCGGTCTCTCCAGCCTGGAGGTTTTCTTCTCTCAATATTTCCTCCTCATTGTACCTTATTCTTTGGAAAAACAATTTCTATTCAAATATTAATATATATAGACAAAACTGAGACTTAGTAGTTTTGTGATGGGATTATGTTCCTCTATCAATGCCATTAATGAAGCTGGTTAAAATATACAGAACTATGAGTTTATGTTTAAACATATTTGCATGTAATTCCAGGCTGGAGAGATGGCTCGGTGGTTAAGAGCCCTGGATGCTCTTCCAGAGGTCCCAGGTTTGAATTCCAGCGCCCACACGATGGCTCACAACCACCAGCCCTAGGAGAGTCTGACAGCTTCTGTGGACACAGCATGCACATGGTACACATACATACATACAGGTGGGACACCCAAAAATGTGAATATAAATAAATTAAAAACATATTTATATGTGATTAAAATAATTAAACATAGGCTACAGATATGGCTCAGCATAAAAAAGTAATAAAAAACAGTTAAACTTACCTCATAAAAGTAACAAAGCAACAACAACAAACAAAAATAAAGACATAAAAAAAAAATCTACCAGTATATATTCTGAGTATGCCTAAGCCAAGGCACAGAGCAGGCTGATGGACTTCCTGAATGTGGGGGCAACCACAGTCCAGCTCTAGGCTTGGTGTCCAGCAGCTTCCCTCATGCTTGCTAGTACAGGGCCTACGATGGATCTATCTAAGGAGTTCATGACTCTACATCAGGGCTGTGTCTGTCTACTGTGCAGATGCAACACTCAAAGTTCATGATGGGCTGCAAATCACGGGCAGAATGTAGTTGTGGAGAATGAAGGTGGAAAGGGCTGAAGACCAGGAGGAGTGTCATCGGGCAACAAACTCACTTGGAGCAAGAGAGTGGGCCAGCAAATGGGGAATGGCAAGGAACAGAAAGTGATGTGGAACAGTAAGAGGGGATGAGAGACAGCTATCGGCCCTCTGGTGCTCTGAGGGTCTATGTGAATGTACTGTGGTATGCTTGTACACAGGATGCAAGCAGAGCTGGAGGAGCAGACAGGAGCCTCACGAGGCTTCTGTACAAGTCTGTTGGGATGATGCCTGTGTGAATGTTATATGCAAACTGACAGAGGCAGCAAGAATGACCATCTGTCGCCACCAGAGGTGGGAAGGCTGTGACAGTGCTGGGAGGACAAAGAGACTGAGTTTGCACAATAGCCTTTGATCTTTACAGACCACATAAGAAGTGTCCAAGGAGATCCCGCTGGAGTCCCATGTTTGGGGACCACATCTTCTCTCTGTGCCTCTGATTTAGTTCAAGACAGTCTGCAATATTCTCTCAGTCTCTAGAGTAAAGGACTAATGAGGTGTTGTCTTAGGGTTTCATTGCCATGGAGAAACACCACGACCAAGGCAACTCTTATAAAGGACAACATTTAATTGGGGCTGGCTTACAGGTTCAGAGGTTTAGTTCATTATTAAGGCAGGAGCATGGCTGACGTGGGGCTGGAGGAGGAGCCAAAAGCTATACATCTTGATCCAAAGGCAGACTGGAGAAGACTGGCTTTCTTGTGGCTAGGAGGAGGACCTCATTGCCTCCTCCCACAGCGACACACTTCCTCCAACAAGGTCACACCTGCTCTAACAAGGCCACTTACTGATAGTGCCACTCCCTGAGCCAAGCATATCAAAACCACCACAGGTGTGTTCCTCTTATGTGGCTTGGAGCTCACAGGATGATGGCTGTGAATTTATAGTGTCTCCTACCCAGCAGAAAGATGCACCATAGTAATCCATATGACCAGCATCGTTCAGTGCCGAGTCCTGTTCTCTCCCCAGAATCCATGTATATTCTCCCATCAGCTCTTCTCAAATGTGACAGCCCTGGTTCCTGGCTCCACCCTTGGTATCTTTGTGTTGTTCCTGGAGTATGGATGGCCCTTTTCCCCATCAGAGCAGCTCACATTTCTAACTTCTACATTTTATTGTATTCTGTGCCATAAAACATTTTTTTAAAAAGTCAAATCCACTGAGTGGTGATGCCTTTAATCTCAGTACTTGGGAGGCAGGAAGGTGGATCTCTGGAGTTTGAGGTCAGCCTGGTCTACAGTGGGAGTTCAAGGACAGTCAGGGTTACAGAGAAACTGTGTCTTGGAGAAAAAAAAAAAAGAATACTTTTCTGTGATGGTACCTGAGACAGGTCCCACCCATACCTAACTGATGCTCAAAACCCCTAGTTCATCCTCTAAGAGATTACATAATGGTTTTCTATTTTTATAAATATTTCTAGTTCTAATAAAAGCATCTATTCTCTCCCCAAACCTTTGTTTGATTGCCAGCAAAGCTGTATTCCCAGGTTGGCTGTCTTAAGGCAACTGGCTATCCCTGGCATCTATGAGTAATTGAGATCTTCTGCTCCATAATTCTCTACTGCATATTCAAAATGCGCCCTGCCCTCACTACAGAGACCTACAGAACACTAATTCTGCCATAACTCCTGTGTCCTGTCAAAAAGACCAGAACCTCCCACTTGAGGCACGACAGTCTCTAAAGTTGGCCAGGTCCCCTTCTCACTACGAAGTCCCATCTGAGAGCCTCCTGAGCCCAACCAACCTTTCTTTGGCACCATCTCTAAGTTACTCAGCTGTATGCAAGGAGGGAGGAAGGAAGGTAGAGGGGAAAACAAGAAGGGAGAGGCCTGAGGTCCTGCAGAGAAGGGGCTGTCCCTTTGCTACCTATCTTCAGGATCCAGCCTAACACTTCAAACCCAGAGAGCCAAAATGGTTTAGTATACAACCAAGGGAATCTGTGTCTGACGGAGCCTTAGGTTCGAAGAATGACAGAAGTGTCTCAGACTTTTGTTGATCTGGCTGATAATCTGTACAAGGTTTATGGGTGTGAGCCGAGTCTTTTCCTACCCGCCCTGGGGCTCCTCAGTTAGGGCTTGCAAACCAGACCCCAGCAGCACTCACTCCCAAGAGTGGCCCACCTTGTGTTTCTTCTCTTCTTGGTTGTCCATCCTGGCTGTGCCAGCGCCACTGAGGGCAGGGCTTAGCAAAGGGGATGAACCCTGCTCAGCTGTGCTCAAAGAGGCCTGGAGCTCTGGGCTCAGGCTCAGTTGGCTCTTCAGGCTGGAGGGAGAAGGCTGAGGACTATCCAGAGAAAAGCCTAGAAATGAATGAAGTAGGATGGAGCACAAATGAGAACAGCTATTCGCTTGGCCTCCCTCACACTAGCCTGACCATAAACCTCACGCCGCCATTAGCTTTTGTGGAAGATGTGTGCAGTGTGTCACATGGAGTCCCAGACACAAAAGAAAACAGCGATGGCTAATCTGACCTGTTTCAGAGATCAAGAAACAGTGTAACTCCTCATGGCCTAGGCTGTGTTTTTGGGGCCCTACAGGAGGGGGAAGCAGTAGGCTCTGTGGAGGGGTGGCAGAGACCTGTGCCGTTACCATGTTGCTTACCTGAAAGGCACACCTAATATTAGGCCCATGTTACTAATGATTTATGAAAAAGCTAGATTACATTAAGTTGTTCATGTCACAATTCTGTTTTCTAGTTGCCGAGTTCTTCACTAATAAGTTTTTCCTGGTGGTTTTTTCATACCAAAGTAACTACTATTTAACTCCTTTTTAAAAATTAAAATAGCACTTGCTTTTGTATAGACTAGAATTTTTAGCCTACTTCCTAAGAGGCTAATGATGAGGCACAATTCATCTGGCAATTTATAATAATGATTTTTTTTTAGGAGGCTGAGGCAGGAGGATCATGAATTTAAGGCCAGCCTGTACTATGTAGTAACATTGTCCCAATTTTTTTAAAAAAAAAAGAAAGAGAGGAAGAAAGAAATTCCTTAACTTCTTATTAAAGGAATCTCACATTTTCCTATGGGAATCAACAATTATTAAATACCAAAATGTAAAGATACACTTAAAACAGCACTTCTGTTTAAGTGGCTCTCAGCTCAGGCTTGTCTCGAACTCACTATGTAACTCCATATCCTCCGTCTCCACATCCTGAACGCTCAGATTCTAACAGACAGCACCATACTCCAAATGGCATTTAATAAGATAAATTTAAGTGCTACTCTGAAACTATTAAAGATGGAAATTACCTGACATATCCAGGTGAAAAGTACTGTAACACTGAAATGACCACTCTCTATGAACACTAAGTGCCCGTTTTGAACTGTAACACTGAAATGACCACTCTCTCTATGAACACTAAGTGCCCGTTTTGAACTGTAATACTGAAACGACCACTCTCTCTATGAACACTTAAGTGTCCGTTTTGAACCCCTGGTTATGAGGATGCTCTACCACCAGGCCTCCTCAAGAGCGACTGCTTTCAGAGGAAGATTCTCACCGACTGTGGTTAGAAGTCCTCAAGGGAAGTCCTCTAGAGTGACCCGTTGAGAAGACCAAACCTTGCTTATTGAACTTGCTGCTCCTAAGTGAGAACAGCCAGCTGGAGCCCCCACTCCCTGGCCTGGCACAATCCTCTGGGTGGGGCGGTTCCGGTGTGGCAAGCTGGAGCAGGGGAGGTCCTTATTTTCACATTGACAAAGTCAGAGATCTGCAAGGCCCTCGCCTGCTGATATGCTGACGGCATTCAGACAGGACTCTGCTGTGGAATATTTCACAAGTCATATTTTAAGGCAGGAGAAAACATTCATTGACATAGAAAACCTGGACGATGTTGGTATATGAAAGTTTAACAACCAGTTTATTAAAATTTGCTTTATTACACATTTAGTTGAAACAAACTAAACATTAATGATATAAACTTAAACCTGCCACCCAGATGTTCAATCTTTATCTCTTTGAGGGGAATCAAAGTGGAGCCAACCTCTCTGTACTGAAGTGTGGGTTATTTCCTGTGATACTACATCCCAAAGAGGTACTATTTGAGGTTTATTCTCTAAAGTCTTTTTGTCACTGATATGTCAGAATTGCATAATTAGGTCCTTTTGCAAAATTAAAATTCGGAGAAAATATAGGATTTATGAATAAATTACACTTCATAACTATACTGTTTAAAATATAGTAGCCGTGATGCTTTACATTCAGTTATAAAGTGTCAGAGACTACCACTCTCCCCAGGTTCCCAGTGTTTCCCACAGCATCACACTTGAAGATGTGAAGTCCAGAGCAAGTTCTAGTGGAATACAAAAGAATATACAGAGTATGGGCCAGCCTGTAATCTTAGCTCTTTGTAAGCCAGCAGCACCGCACAGCAAGGCTCTGTCTCAAAATAAAACAGTACTTCCCACCCCAAAACCAAATCCAAAACCAAACCAAACCAGACAAAACAAAAAAGGTTACCACGGAGGTTGGAAGGATGGTTTGTAATTAAGAGCACTTGTGGCTCTCCGAGAGGACCCAGATTTGGTTCCCAGCAATGACACTGTGGCTCTCAACCATCTGTAACACCAGTTTCAGTGGATCTGATGCCATCTGTTGACGTCTGTGGGCACCGAGTGTTCATTTAGTAGTATGCATATACACATGCAGATAAAATACTCATAAACATAAAATAAAAATAAATCTTTTAAAAAGGGTTGCCACAAATTTAGATATTAATTTTTAGTAGCAGGAGGGGCAGAACATGCAGAAATGGTATACTTCTAGAATGATATTAGGACTGGTAATGGGTGGACAGCCAGTGGAAGGGGAATAGCCTTGAAGGCAGGAGATGTCAACACACAGACCTTTAGCAAGTACCCTACAAAGAGGGAGATGTCACTTTGGGATTTGTTATTAGGGTTAGTATAAACTGGTTTTGGCTCTACGGCAGTTAAAATTACTATTTGATATCAGTGAAAATTTTCTATTTTATGAAAAAGTCATCAACTCAAAATTTAACAAATAAATGTCCCACAGGTGTCATTAGGCAATTTTTTTTTACAGTTAAACTTGTTAGAGAACAATTTCTAAATCAGTCTTGAAATTACGCAAACACAGACCATCAGAAAAAATAATTTTTTGTTGTTGTTGTTTTTGGTTTTGTTTTTTCGAGACAGGGTTTCTCTGTGTAGCCCTGGCTGTCCTGGAACTCACTCTGGAGACCAGGCTGGCCTCGAACTCAGAAATCCACCTGCCTCTGCCTCCCAAGTGCTGGGATTAAAGGCGTGCGCCACCACTGCCCAGCCTAGAAAGAATAATGTTAAGTAATCAGGGCATTGGAATTACTGGAAGATTACCCCAGCAAACACACACAC